>PVHP010018325.1:0-33299 GCA_004024765.1 Zapus hudsonius | reverse complement strand
TTTTTAATCGGGATGCAGACAGCAAAATGGAAATTGATGTTATGAAACTGATGGGAAACCATGCCCCAAAAAGTACTCAGATAAAATTAATTTTCTTCATTACTTGGAGATTAGACAGTAGTATTTCATGTTCATATTAAAGTAGAAACTAAAGTTAAGTTGACATAGATTCAAAGGCCTGTTTCATTCTACTTAAGTAAACATGTTTTCCGAGCGAGGATAGACCATTTGTGGAGTGTTTTCTGGGTCCCTGCTGCAGAAGACATGAGCTCCTCAAAGATTGCCTCCATAAGAAAATTGGTACTCAGAGCAGAGTTATCTCAAATGAGCCACAAAACTATTAATTGGCCCACTGAGCTTAGACTAAGACCAGAATTCTGAAGAGCTATGGAGAGTCTTGGAGGGAACATAGATTCATGCAGAAAAAAAAAAAAAAACTAGTCAGAACTGGCCAGTACATTAAGCACTAACTAGTAGCAAACAAGTTAATATAAATATTTAGCAAAAAGGGTTAGATACAGGAGAGAGAAATCTGCTGTGTTTGTATCACCAGCAGTGAGTTCCCAAGCAATGAAAACAATGGATGCAAAGCATCTTGCAGCACTTACTACAGGCTAGACAATGTGCTCTGCAGGCTGTTTTATCAGCTCCTTATCCCCGTCCATGACAAGTATCCCATTTTACAGATGAAGCATCTGAGGCTTAGATATGTGCCCAAGATCACACAGCTACAAATATCTAGACTGAGGTTTAAATTCAGGTTGCTGACTCCAACCTTTGGCCACAGGCACACATAGGACTTTTCACAAGCATAGGCAAAAGTTTAAGGTAAATAGCATGTACATGACCCACAAGAAACCATAGAACTTAATGCTGGTGAGAGCTATGAAAGGCATGGCCTGCCAATCTCAGAATCACAACCTGAAGGAAACAATTCTGGGACCTGGAGTTCCCAGTGTTTCTTTGTTTGGCGCTGCTGGGCTACCAGGTAAGAACTCTAGTTGAGCTACACACCAGGCCCAGTGTTCTTTTCTGACCTAATTATATAACTCTGCTCTCTCTGGGGGTTTTACAACTGTCTTTTGTCAAGTGCTTTGCCATTTGTTAAGCATTCTAAAGTTTTCTGCAAGCTATGTCGATCCCTGCAACAACTCTATGAAGTTATTATCCTCCTCCATTTCAACATTAAATTTAGAGCTGTGGATAACAACTTTGGCCGTGCATTAGAAATGGCTCAGTTGGTAAAGTGTTTGCCTTGCAAACATGAGGAACCAAGTTCAATCCCCAAAATCCATGTAAAATAAAACAAAAAAGCCAGGCATGGTGGCATATTCTTAAAATCTCAGCATTGGGGAAGCAGAGACAAGTGTATCTCTAGGGCTCCCTGTCCAGTCAATCTAGCCTACTTGGTGAGCTTCAGGCTGATGAGAGACCCTTTCACCAAAATAAATAAATTTTTAAAGGGTGGGTAATAAGGTGGATAATGTCTGAAAGGAATGACACCCAAGATTGTCCCCTGGCCTCCACAGACATGTGCATACACACATTCAACATACGACACACAACTCATAAAGGGGGTTAAGATGGTAAGCCCTTATGTATTTTACCAAAAATTTTAAAAAATAGATACAAGTTTTGATGCAAGAAAATGGGAAAAAGATATAACCCAGTAATGTTTCTATAATGTAATGGCAATAATGATAAGCCAAGCATGATGGCTTATGGCCATTATCGTAGGTAGGCTGAGGTAGAAATATTGCTGAGAGTTTGAGGCCAGCTTGGGCTACATAGAGAGTTCCATATCATAGGCTAGAGTGAGATCCTATCTCAAAGGAAAAGATCTCAAGGAAAAAAGAAAAAGAACACATTATACAAATTAGTTAATACACGGTCTTGGGCCAGTTCATCTGCAATTGAATAGGTACAAAAAAGCAATTTGAGTCATCACATTATACCATGCACTAAGTTAAGTTTTAGGGTCAATAAACAAGCATAAAAATTTTAAATTTGACTTCCAGACACAAAATGTCCTTGATATTCATGATTTCACAGTGCCTGATAATACTTACACATAATAGGAGGAAAAGATACTGACACCGAAACAAAACAGATACTAATTAAGAAGGGGGAGAGATATGGGGGAGAGGGGAGGGAATCATAATGGTTTATGGTCTATAATTATGGAGGTTGTCAATAAAAAGTTTTAAAAAATTAAAAATAGAGGAGGATCACTGTAAGTTTGATGCCAGCCTGAGACTACATAGTGAATGCCAGGTCAGCCTGGGCTAGAGCCAGACCCTATCTTGAAAAACCAAAAAAAAATTTTTTTAATTAAAATATAGCTGAATAATTTGTCAAATTTGGACAGGAGGTTTCTTCTCTAATTTCAAGGGAATAAAAGACAGAAAAGACAAGAAAATTCCAAGCAGGTTCTTGGGGAGAGACTTCGAGTGGAAAGCCCCAGGAATGCCTCCCTAGCTAGACAGCAAACACTGTAATTATCTTGGAACACTGGAGATTACTGAAGGCTTACAGCTTCCAACAGAGGCTTGGATGGTAAATCGCAGTTAATTTGAGTCAATTTCAGCTCTGACTACAATAGGAGCTAACAGTTCTCCACACGTAGGCAGCTGGGTACATGTTCCTAGAACCTGCACACACCCTACAGGAAGCCCTATGGACAGAAGAAAGCCCTGTCTGTGCTGTAACCACTGGCTGCTGTTCTGGTAGGTGTGCTGGCTGGCCGTTCTTGTACTTTCCTACAGTCTTGTAAGGAGGAGTCTTGTAAGCTCCTCCTCTCCAGCTGAAGTAATTCCCAAAGTATTCTTTAAATATTTTAAAAATATTTATTTATTTATTTATTTATTTATAAGCAGAGAGAGGTAGAAGAAGACAGACAGAGAGGATGGGTGTGCCAGGGCCTCTCAGGGCACCAAAACAAGCCATCAGAGCAGATGTTAGTGCAACTTGGATCTGATAACTTGTGGAAAAAAAAGCTAGTTTGGAAGGGAACAATTTCAATCCTTTCCTTATAAGCACATGCAAAAATAAAATTTTTTTTAAAAACCCTGAATACAAATGCTAAAGGTCAAAGGCCAAAAAATCCAGCAACTCTTCTCAATAGTGATTTCTCAATTAGACAAAACAAGTTCAAGTGTTAAAGTACCTTTCAACCTGAATATTTACCCACCTTTATGTCCCATTGCAGCAATAACTCGTGATAAAAAAAAAAACTCCTCATTTTTCAGAAATCAAGGAGAACCTTAGACAACCGAATTCCACCAATATGACCTGAATTGATGGGGGACAGCCAAGTAAGAGAGGAAGCACCTCAAATTCACCATTTAGACCCCCAACAAAACCTCTAAGGAATGTAACATGATGAGCAAAAGAGCTATTCCCACAGCAAGGCAGATATCCTAGGGAAGGATAACAAAGATAGACACCAAGAGTGCCCAAAATAGTCCGAAACACAAATCCAAAGACTCCTAAGAACTCAACCATTAGGCAAACTTAAAACTCACCCCCCATGACTCAGAGAAATTTGTGGAAGAGGTGACAGAAAGATTGTAAGAGCCTTGGGGGGGGGGATATCTAATGCATAAAGGGGTGTGACATCCTGGTCTTAAGGGGTTTTCTCTAATAACACATGCTACTGAGTATCTTGCTATGTTCACATATATATATATAAAATATTAATAAAAATGTTAAAATTTTAAAAACTCCTCAAACAAATGTTATATAAGAAGTACCACATCTAGAAGTGATGAAAATAAATTAGTTCCCCTCCCCTCAAAGACAATATTTAATTTCTAAAGCATAAAAGACTATATATATAGAGAGATAGCTTTTTATGCTTGAAATATTAAATAATTTTTAAATTTTTATTGACAACTTACATGCATATAGACAATATACCATGATCATAAGCCTCTCCCACACCCTCCCTTTCCCTCTTCCTGAGTCCCCCCTCCACCAAATCCCTTCTTTCCAACTGGTCTCTCTTCTATTCTGACGTCATCATTTTCCCCTCCTATTGCGCAGGTCTTGTGTAGGTAGCATCAGCCACTGTGGAGTTATGAATTCCACAGCCACTTTGTGTCTGGGAGACCATATTGCAAAGCGCTCCTCCCCTTCCTTTGGCTCTTACATTCTTTCCACCACCTCCTTCACAATGGACCCTGAGCCTAGAGGGTGTCATAGAGATGTCTCAGTGCCGAACACTTAGTCACTTCTTTCAGCATTTTGATGAGTTTTGAGTCTCCCGGTGGTCACCACCATCTGAAAAGAGAAGCTTCTCATGCAAAAGCTAGTTTTATTGGAACAGTGGTTGTCAGATCTCCTTGTTGTCTATGTGATTTAGAAAACTAATACTTTTTTTCCTTTACACTCTGTTACATGACAGTGCTGAGGATTATGCCTCATGCGTGCTAGGCTCTACCCTTGACCTACATTCCCAGCACATAGAGCATCAGATGACTCCATAGACAGAGCACTTGTGCAAGCATGAGTGCCTGAGTTCAGATCCCCAGAACCCACATAACTGAGGAGCAAGCACCTGTAATTCCAGAGCGCTCACAGCAAGATGGGAGGTGGAGACAGGAGGATCACCTAGAAACCAACTGGCCAGTTAGCCGGTGGACACAGCAGTGAACAACGACGAGAGACCTGGCCTCAAGTAAGGTGAAAGACAGAGGCACACCCAAAGTTCCTCTCACCTGCACACTCACACGATGGCACAGCACAGGCGCCCCTTCACTTACACACATAAACACACACAGAGAAAGTTATTAAACTGAGTGTGATGGCTTATGTGCATAATCCCAGCCCTCTGGAGGCTGAAGCAGGAGAATGACCATGAGTTTGAGGCCAGCCTGGGCCATAGAGTGAGATCCTATCTCAAAAAAATAAATTAGTCTAAAAGCTAGTATTAATATTTTAGTTTGTAACTTCACATTTTATTTTCTATATAATTTGACTAAGGCTTTTTAAAGAATTATTTGCCAAAGGTTTGTGCACATAATATATTCATCATATATTACATGATATATAAAATTATATCAAGATATAATTTTGTGATCTCAACAACTGAAAGGACAGAGCTATAAATAAGCAGATCTTTGTATTTTATTAAAATTCAACTGTCATAAATTCAAATTAGAGTATTATTACTTTAGGAGGTTAAACATAATCCTCATGGTAACTAAAGAGAAAATAGTCATGTAATATACACAAAACATAATGAGAGATTTAAACATTTCCCTACAAAAATAATCATCTAAATACAAAAGACTGTCATACAGAAAATAAAGAATAAAAAAGCCATAAAGCATATATATATGCTTTCTATAGAAAACAAATAGAAAAATGACAGAAGTAAATCTCTCCATATCAGAAATTACTTTAGATATTAATGGATCGAGTTTTCCAGTTAGAAAACAGAGATTAGCAGACTGATAAAAAAATTTTTTTTAAAAAAGGCTATGTGATCCAGGCTGAGGAAATGGCTTATTGGTTAAAGGCACTTTGCTTGCAAAGCCTGTTAGCCTGAGTTCATTTCCCTAGTACCCACATAAAGCTAGACGCACAAAGCAGCATGTGCATCTGGAGTTTGCAGTCATGAGAAGCCCAGGCATGCCCATACTCTTTTTCTCTCCTCACAAATAAATAAATAAAACTATTTTAAAAACCATATGGCAGTTAGAGAGATTGCAGGCAATCCAATACACCTGCTTCACACTGTTCATGGCCATTTCCAAAAAACAAACCAAGTTGCATATCCAATGATCCTCTCTTCCTGAATTTGTTATACTCCACAGTACCAGGTGGGCTACAAACTTCTTAATCCAGGGGGAAACAAAGCCAATTTAAGGAGCAGGAAAACTTCAGCATTCAGGCCCCCTACTTTAAGAGTCTGCATTCTTTCTGCTGTCCCAATGCATATCAACTGGCCTAATCACAATGGTTGTAATTTCTCAAACAATTGCAGCTGACTGGGCAGCAGTTTCAGCCCAGAGATTTCATTTCTTTCTGTGTATCTTCATCTGCTCACACCAGTCCATTTCTACACAAGGCAACCCTGCACAAGTTCTCAGGACCCACAAAGAGTGGGTCCCAGGGCTGAAACAGTTAAGAACCAAGTTGTGCCAGAGAGTAACAACTCAGATCCAAAGTTCTCAAAATAAGCAAAGTAAGGATGGAGAAATTCTGAGTGTGACCCAGGCAGAGTTCCCTGCAGCCCTCCAAGACATGGGAAGTAAATATAACTTCTGTTGTCTGCATTTCAATGGCACCTTGTCAAAATTTCTACTTTGAAAATATATATTAAATATTATAAAAATATAATCATGTCTATAAAGTATAAATAAATGAAAACACAAAAATAAAGTCTTTTTACACAGTGGTGTACTGTATGAAGGTTCTCCAGGGAAATGGAGCTAATAGCATGCATATATATTATGTATGGAATTAGGTGTATATGTATACACACACACATATATCAAGAAAAAGATTTACTGTAAGATCACAATTATAGAGGCTGAGAAGTCTCTTGATCTGCTGTTTGCAAGCTGAAGAGGAAGGAAAGCTATGAACCAGGCCTTTAATGTGTATCTCAATATAAGAACAAAAGTTGAGATGAGATCATCTAGCTCAGGCAAAATGAAAAAAGTTCAGATTCTTCCTTCCTCCTCCTCCTTTTGTCTTTTTTAGGCCTTTGATGGACAGGAAGATGACGATCCACAGTGGGCAAAGCATTTTGTTTTACTGAGTCGAATGATTCCAATGTTAACCTCATCCTTAAGAAAATGTTTAGCTAAATATCTGAACACCCTATAACCCAGTTAAATTGACAAAACACAGATATCCAGATGATCTGAGCTCTGACCTGAGCTGGGCGCATACCAAAATGTCTTGAGTCTACTTTGCATGGTGGTATCCTCATTACCTAACCTCCTTCAGCCTCTGATTTTATCATTTCCTTACAAACTCACATGTCTGATTTGAGTGAGTCCTTGATGTTAACAACTGTTTATATTCTAGTATGATCTCATCTGTACAAGGGTCTCAGGGTGGGGCATGTTTGGAGAAACAGGTAATAAGATGATCCCGGTCTCTGCTGAATTCTGGCCATGTGGTCTGTTCAAGGTCATTTGTATAAACTGGAAACTTCACTAGGGAAAGCAAGGTCTGACTCACATGATCTTCTTCCTTCTTTACTCTTATGCAGTTTCCCCAATGCATTTCACACTCGCCATGGACAGGAAGGAAGGTGAGGGAAGCTTAGCATCTAGTTTGGAGATGCCAGTTTGTCTCCAGCCCTGCAGGTGGGCCCTCCAGCTCTTCTCTGACCACTGGTTCTGTTTGCTCCATCACCGCATCCTCTGGCCTGCCAGCTAAGGGAGAACATAGCAAACAGGTGATCCATGGAAGACAGGAATGAGGGGGAATTATTTCAGACCATTTCTTCAACACTGACCATGCCAAATTGTCATTTATTTTCAAATGGGCTACAAAGAAAAGCACGTTTAAAAAGAACAATGTCATAAATTCAAAGCAAAGCATCCTAAAGGGATGTAACTATTTCCTCCCTAAAAATTCAATATCTGAAGCAAGATTATTTGAAAGAGGAGGACGCTCAGTGGAATGGGGTGGAGGAACAAAAGAGGGTAGTAGGAGAATATGATATAATTAAAATTCTCCATAAAGGAGCTGGAGAGATGGCTTAGCAGTTTAATTCCCCAGTACATACGTAAAGCCAGACACACAGAGTGGCACATGGGTCTGGAGTTTGTTAGCAGTGGCTAGAGACCCAGACACACCCATTTCTCTCTCTCTCTCTCTCTCTCTCTCTCTCTCTCTCTCTCTCTCTCTCTCTCTCGCTCTCCTTGAAAATGAATAAAGTACTTTTAGGGGCTGGAGTGATGGTTAGAGGTTAAGTCACTTGCTGGCAAAACCTAATGAGCCAGGTACCATTCCCCAGCATCTGCAGCAGCCGGAGGTCCTGGTGCCCATTTTCTCTTTGTGTCGCTCTTCTATCTCTGCTTATAAACAAAAATATTTTAAAATATTTTTTAATTTTGTAAAAACATTAAACAGCAACAAAAAATCAACATCTGAAAAGGCAAAATTAAAAATACTGATCTGGGTTGTGTTTTCCTACTTAGTGTGCTGAAGGGGCCGGAAACCAATTTAAAAACTGTGAAAATCCCATGTTCTGACTTCCTTGACACCTCTCACCACAGCCCCTCAGACGTGGGATTGCACCACTGTCCAGCTACCTTGATCCAGAGGAACTGGCCAAGCCAGTCTACACCTTTCCCTTACCTTTCCTGTAGTGCCTGCTTCCATGTTACCTGGGCAGGTGACCTCCAGGATGAGTCACTCTCTATTTATACCCCTGGCTGGTTCAGGTACCATGCAGAATCTGTTTCTGAAAGGCTATAGTTTCAAAAACAGAGCCTTCAAATGCTTTTGTTTAATTTGCTCAGAGCAAAAGACAAGTGTGTGCTCTCCACCCTGCTCTGAAGTTGTGCCAACTGGAGTTCTCAGTGCCTAGAACCATGTCACTCCAAGTGTGGACCCCCTGGAAGTTGGTTAGAATCAGAATCCAGGTGGGAACAAGATTCCAAGGGGGTCCATGGATCCCCTTGGGAGCTGGTTAGAATCAGAATCCGCCCACCTGCTTGGTAACAAGATTCCAAGGAGGTAGGTATGTATACACGTGAAAATGTAAGACCACTCGCCTAGGGTTAATAATGACCTGCAGTGCAATTTAAGGTCATAAGTGCACCAGGTTCCAAATGCTTCTTTTCTGACTTTACCCAGCAAGTCATTGTTCTTTTTGCCTGGAAATGTCTTCCACTGTGTCTTATCACCCTGGCCAACTCCTCCCCTTCCTTCCATGCACAGCCCAAGGATCACATCACATTGAAAACTCCTTGACACCCTCAGATAAACTCATAGCTTCATTTCTCTGCCCCCTTAATACTTTCCATCTAGGTCCTTCATTCTATGTGCTTATGAAAGTGTGAGTGATTCACGGATTCGTTCATCTGTATACTGAACACCTAGCCCAGGGTGTGGAACAAAGACACAATAAACGACTTCTGGATCTTTCCTTCCATTGTCATAGGGAGAGTCTTATGCCACCTGAAGATGCTCACTTTTCTGTTTGTTTTTCGAGGCAGCGTCTCGCTCTAGTTCAGGAATTCACTATGTAGTCTGGGGTGGCCTCGAACTCACAGCGATCCTCCTACCCTCCCTAGTGCTGGGATTGAAGGCATGAGCCACTACACCTGACTCAGTGTTCACATTTTAAACTATCCTTTAAAAAATATTCTTGTATTTTTAAATATTTTAATTAACACAAGATTTTTACATAATATGGAGTATCATATGGGTTTTTAATCCATGCATATATTGTGTAATGTTCAAAGTAGGCTAAGCATATCTAATTATTATTTTTATGTGTGTGAAATGATGTCTTGCTATGTGGCCCAGATGGGCCAACTCCTCGACCCATGTGACCCTCCCACTCAGTCTCCTTCGGGCTGGGACTAAGCCCCTACTACTAGCCTGGGTTGAGAATATGCATGTACACACCCTCACATATTTTTTCCTTTCTATGGGGTGAAAATATTTAAAGTCCTTTCTTCTAACATGTCTAAATATAATGCGCATTATTAATATCAGAGTCACCCTATTAATTTTCATATTTTCTTTTTTCTTTGAGGCAAGATCTCAGGTAGATCTGTCTCCACCTCCTCAATGCTGGGATTATAGCCATGTGCCACCATGCCCAATTTATTCTTAAATTGTCATTATGCTAATTTGTAGTATTGGCTCAAAAGCACTTCCATTAGCCTGAGAACAATCTCTGAACCTCTGTTTCATTGGGATAACTATTTCTGCCCCTTCCCTTGCGCACACATGCCTCCCCAAAGCATAACATGTCCATTGCAGATGAAAAGCCAGCTTGTAAAAAGAAAAGAAAAAGAGCAAAGAGAAAGGAGAAGAAAAGAAAAAGACAACTTATAGAGCACATATGTTTAGGAAGGATTTTGTGGGTATTTCAAAATTAATTATCATGATATTTATTCACTTATATTCAGCATCTCTAGATACCTCCAATTCTTCCATATAGCTGACATTGCTAATTTGGTAGTGAGTAAAAGACAAGAAAAATGGTAAAGAGAACAAGCCAAGGACAGGTAAGTAGTGATTCAAGACTCACAGTAATTAGTAGCTGTATTCCTAAAATAAACACACCAGAAAACATGCAGGTAATTAAGAACACTTAATAAAGCTGGCACAACCCCTCAGGTTAACAATGAACTCTTGAGAGACTGTGATCAAGTACCAACCTGCATGAAAGAACCCAGCCAGAGATGTTCTCTGGTAAAATACAAGGGTGATGATTCCTGCTCTGTCCTGGTCAGCAATGCACAGCTATAAATAGCTCACGGGCAGCCAAACAGGCCACAGATAAACCCTACTCTTGCTCAGGATTCTTCTCAATGTATGGTTCATTAAGAGAAGCATAAGCAACAAAAGAAAAATATTCTACATTTCTTTTCAAAATTTATAGTTGGAGCTGGGCGTGGTGGCGCACACCTTTAATCCCAGCACTCAGGATGCTGAAGTAGGAGGATTGTCGTGAGTTTGAGGCCAACCTGAGACTACATAGTGAATTCCAGGTTAGTTAGCCTGGGCTAGACTGAAACCCTACCTTGAAAAACCAGGTGAGAGAGAGAGAGAGAGAGAGAGAGAGAGAGAGAGAGAGAGAGAGAGAGAGAGAGAGAGAGAGAATGGAGGGGAAATGGGCACATCAGGGCCTCTAGCCACTGCAAACAAACTTCAAATGCATGTGCTCTGTCTTCCTTTCTCTTCCTCTCCTTGCAAACAAATAATTTATAAAAATAAAAAGTCAAGTAGTGTATATGTTCTATTGTAGTATAAAAATTAATCTACTAAATTATGTGTAGAAACATACATTCAGACAAACCTATACATACATTTATATATGCATAGGCTACCTTCTGAAGTGTTCAATCTGATAATGTCTGAGGGCAGGAAGAAAATGAAGACTTTTAAAAACCTTTTCATTGACAACAACCACACATACACACAATGTACAATGATCATAATCCCCTCCCACCACCCTCTCTTCCCCCCTCCACTGAATCCCTTCTTTCTCACTAGTCTCTCTTCTCCTTTGATGTCATTACTCTCTCCTGCTATTCTGCAGGTCTTGTGTAGGTAGTGCCAGGCACTGTGAGGTCATGGATGTCAAGGCCACTTTGGGTCTGGAAGGCAGTGTCTTAAAGCACTCCTCTCCTTCCTTTGGCTCTTAGATTCATTCTGCCATCTTTTCCACAATGGTTCCTGAGCCTTGGAGAGATGTCTCTCATTTAGTACTGAACCCTTCACTGTCACTTCAGTCACCTCAGTGGTCACTGCCAACTGAAAAGAGAAGCTTCTCAAACCAAAAGTGAGAGTAGCATTAATATATGGGCATAAATGTAAGTATTTAGAAGGAAGTTTAACAGGCATAATATATCCATTTAGCCAGACAACACTAGTAGTTTCTCTCTTAGGACTTATGACCTCCCGAGACATAGACTTTTGATTAGGTTTTCGGTATCAGGCAGGAATTCCCTCCCATGGAGCGGGCCTCAAATTAAATCAGAGAATAGTTGGTTTCCCCCATAATGCCACCATTGCACCATTGACCATTGCACCTGACTGACCAGCTGGGTAGCTTGCAGGGTCCTCTGTGGATTAAGACTGTTGATGACTTTTCTCCCCCAGCAGGCTGCATAGCTCTTTCCAGCATCCTGACAGTCAATAGGGAGGAGGCTTCTGGCTCAGCTCCAGCTGATTTCTCAGTGACCTGCAGCCTCAGCCTGTGGAGTCTTAGCAATAGGGCCTTAACATCTAGTTCTGGTGAGTAGCCTAGAGACCTGGCAATAATGTTTTGGGGGTGTCAGAGGCCTCCCTGATCAATAACACACCGGAAGCTATCTCACCCCTGGCAATGAAATTTTCTTATAATAATCTATGGTTTCTGGGCACAGTATTATTCCACAGGAAACCTCTGCCCTCTTTTTTCAATATAAATATTATCAGCTAGTAAGGAAGTAAGATTCCATATGACTTATAGCATCTTTAATTTTGGTTAACCCTCCTCCCACCTCCTCCTCTCCTCCATCCCCTCCCCTGACCTCAAACTAGTTCACCTCCAGTATTCTACCCCTCTACTTACATATCTACTACACCCACTTCTTAATATCTCCTCTTTCCTCCCTCCCCCATGGCTCCTTTATAGCTTTATGGTCTCTACTGCTGACTTTTACTCAAACTCACAGAAGAAATTTTTTGAGACAGAATCTCACTGTTCTGCCCAGGTTGATCTTGAATTCTTGGGCTCAAATAACCCTCAGCCTCCAAATTTTCATATATATATTGTTGTTGCAAAAACAGTACATAACTTCCATCCGGATTGGCCAGTCTGCATCTGGCTTTACATGAGTACTGGTGAATTGAACCCCAGTTGTTAGGCTTTGCAAGCAAGTGCCTTAACTGCTGAGCCATCTCTCTAGCAACTCCCTTTTTGTTTTGATTTAGTTTCTTGAGATAGAATTTAGCTATATAGCCCAGGGTAGCTTGGAACTCACAATTCTCTTACTGCAGCCTCCTGAGTGTTGGAATTACAAGCAAGTATTGGCATGTCCAGCCAGTAATGAGCTTTAAAGGCAAGAGAAACCCAGATGATGAATTAAATGCAATTTTCGGATCTCTTTAGACTCTTTTTTGTGATTAGATTTCCAGTGGTAAGACCTGAAGTCAGAGCCTCACATTTGCAAGGCAAGTACTCTTCCACTGAGCTAAATCCCCACTCCCCTCGACTCCTTAAATTCTGCTTCATGACCTCGCTCTTTGGGATCAGTGCAGTCCTGTTCTGTGGGTTTGTCTGGTGTTCCCTCATGACTCCAGCAACAGCACAGAAGGACTGCTGTGCTCTCCTTGGCGCTTCCTACCTGGAAGGCTGTGATGTCCTCTGACAGCCGAGGGTAAATGCCAGGCTCTTGCCTAGGCATTACCCGTTCAGGCTTCTCTACCCTTAATTTACTATTTTGCCTTTGAAGTGGTGATTTTCTAATCCTATCGTCTACAATTACAGCTAGACTACTATATCTAAGAAAGTTTTCCCTCTTCCCTCTTCCCTATTTATTCTTCCTTTCATTCACTTGCTCATCGGTAGGGGTTCACAGGTTCTTCACTATCATTGTTTGGCTTCACGGGTGGATTTTAAATCCAGGAAGACTAGGTTTGAATTCCAGCTCTTTCAGTAATCACATACATATCATAGGATTGGTTATTTGCCTTCTGTCGCTTCAGGTTCTTTGTGTGTAACATGAAGACTTTCCTCATCGGTAGCCATGTGGTAAAGCACTTGTAACTGTGACTGACATACAGCAGGTGTAATATGAGTATTAGAAATCATTGCTAATATTTTTTCACGGTCAAAATTATGTTGAAAAATTTAACTATGATAAAAGGTTAATAGTGTTTGCTCCCTCCCTGGTGACTTATAAACTATATAAATCTCTCTACATATAACTAATGGCTCCTTTTAGCTTTCTAATTTTGCTATAACTAGCATTGTTTAAATATATTCTAAGGCTAATAAATGAGGGCTATGGAGAAATTGGGGGTGGAGGCTGGGGAAAATGACCTGTAGGCCCTGGTTCAAATCCCCAGTACCACTCACTTAAAGCCAGATGGACAAAGTTTCACTTGCTTCTGGAGTTGTTTTTTTGTTTTGTTTTGTTTTTTGCTGTGGCAGGAGGTCTTGGTGTGCACATTCTCTCTCATTCTCTCTCTCTTTCTTTCTTTCTCTCTCTCTCAAATAAAGAAAAAATGGTAGACTTTTCCTTCCCAAGGCCACAAATACAAAATTTAAAGTCAGTGTAACAAGACTAGATTTTTAAAAAAAATTTATTGTGTATTTATTTATTCATTTTCAATCAGATACACACACACACACAGAGAGAGAGAGAGAGAGAGAGAGAGAGAGAGAGCACACCAGGGCGACCACTTTGTGGGTCTGGCTTATGTGGGCCCTGGGGAATTGAACCGGGAGCCTTAGGCACTGGAGTCAAGTGCCTTAACCGCTGAGCCATCTCTCCAGCCCAGACTTTAGATTTAATGGCAACAGCTTGAGCATTTATATACAGTAGTTTCCTTATCTATGTGGCTATTGATTTATTAAATATAAATGTCAGAGACTTACTTAAGACTAAATATTTGTTGGCATTTTAAATTTCACTCAGCTCTTTATATATTTTTCCTGTAATTAGGATATGTTCCACCAGGTGGCAGTAATGCTTCGGTTGTAGCTAATTTGTGTCTAGGATTTTAGCCCAAGAGCTCTAGGGTCGGAGTGTGACTCAGCGGTAGAGCACTTGCCTAACACAGAGGTATGTGAGGCCCTAGGTATGGCCCCACCACCCCTTCAAGGAACAATAAAGGATCATATGCACATTTTTAATTCTTTGTCAGTAAAAATTTTAACTTATAGTTTTTATATACCCAAAAAAATAACAGGAAAAAAGCATAACGGGCTTAAAAAAAGAAACAACTTTATTAAAGTCAGAGATGGTCTAGCCACACTTTTGTCTTTCTAGTATTCCTAATCATCTAGGAATTTCTGGGATACTTGCTTTGACAGTCTCTCTCACAGATAGATAGATGGTAGATAGATGATAGATACAGAGATTTTATATATATAATGTGTGCATAACATGAAGACAAGGGCATACTTTCCTCATAGGTAGCCATGAGGTATGTATGTAAAACACTGTAACTGTGCCTGGGCGTACAGCAAGTGTAACATGAGTATTAGATATTATTACTATTATTTTCTCACTATTAAAATTACGTTTCAAAAAGGAACTATGACAAAAGATTGATAGTGTTTGCTCCCTCCCTGATGACTTACATATAGTTCCAACTCACAGAGAGAGAAAGAGAGAGAGAGAATATATAAATACATATATAGAGAGGTGGGAAGAAAGAATAAATGGGCACTCCAAGGCCTCCTGCCCCTACAAATGAACTCTAGATGCATACACCACTTTGTGCATTGGTTTTACATGGGTACGGGGGAATTGAACCCCAGACGTCAGGCTTTGCAAACATGTGACTTTAACCACTGAGCCATCTCCCCAGCTCTTGCTTTGACTCTTGAAATATCATTTTCCTAAGCAAGTAAGGACAGCTATGCTTGTTAGGTTCCTCCTAATTGCAGGATTTAAAGCTCCAAGGTTTAAAGCTGGAGAGAGCTTAGAGATTTAGCCAAATCTCCCTCCCCCCATACTCAACTGAAGAAACCAGCACGTCAAAAGGGAAGTGTTTTGCCCACAATCTCTTGAAGATGCAGAACTAGATGCAAGCAGATAGGACTCTTGACAAACACGTTCAAACAGGCACACGTGTCAG
The DNA here is from genome assembly GCA_004024765.1 of Zapus hudsonius. Lineage (NCBI taxonomy): Eukaryota > Metazoa > Chordata > Mammalia > Rodentia > Dipodidae > Zapus > Zapus hudsonius. Next base: position 17,795 of record PVHP010018325.1, on the reverse strand, counting down.
CTTATGAAATTTGTGGTCACTTCCTAAGGCCAGGCTCACAGAGCCAGTTCTGTACAAGCCAAGTGGTTTCTCTTAGTCACGATGCGTACATTTCAGGTAGGCTGAAGAACAAAGCCTTGTTAGTAGCTGTAAGACCAGTCATTTAGACATTTTCCAAAAGAGAATGATGAGGCACAGGCCCTAAATTCAACTAAAAAACAAATGAGTTTCTGAACATGTAAGCAATGCAAATATTTAAATAATCCACAAGGGTAGATTAAAACTAGCCAAGGTCACCATGTAGACACCACAATAATGTAGTTCACCTTCTGTATTAAGACTCACATCTTTAACTTAACAAGGCTTCTCATTATTGCAAGAAAGAGTTCCAGACAGCTCCCATTCCCCACCCCCGAGTGTGTGTGTGTGTGTGTGTGTGTGTGTGTGTGTGTGTGTGTGTGTGTGTGTGTGTGTTACACTAGGGATCAAAGCCAGGGCTAGGCAAGTACTCAACCACTGAGTCACACGCCCAGGCCTCCTGCACTTGAGTTTCTGTTGGTTCTTTTTGCAAAAGTGCTACAGTACATTCTGCAATCCACAGCTGTCTTGCCTCACTCCTTGGATCCATGGTGGCTGTGAATTTCTTCTAGAAGCTCAGAAAAAGAAGAGACCAGAGAACAAAAGTCTAAAAGTTCATTTCTTCTGTCAGTAACCTCCTCCTGGTCACCCCAACTCTTCCTGACCTGCTCATCCCCAGTAGCAAGAGCTTCCCCTTCAGGTGCACCTGTTGGAACACACAGAGCACCCCTGCCTTCCCCTTATTCACGCGCATACATCCTCCGATGGGGAGGGGATCTGTGCGTGTCCGTGGGTTTCACATTTAAAATCGTTTATGTGGCCAGGTGTGGTAGCTCACACATGGAATCCCAACATTTGGGAGGCTGAGGTGGGAGGATTGTTGGGAATTTGAGGTCAGCCTGGGACACAGTGAGTTCCAGGACAGCCTGGGCTACATAGAGTGTGAGACCCTTCCCCCCAAAAAAAGTTATTTTGTATACACAAAAGAAGCATAGGCATGGTGGTGCATGCCTTTAATCCCTGCACAGAGGTAAGAGGGTCACCGTGAGTTCAAGGCCAGCCTTAGACTACAAAGTGAGATCCAACTCAGCGTGGGCTACAGTGAGACCCTACCTAGAAAAAAAGAAAGAAAGAGAAGACTTGATTAAATTTCTCAACTAGAATGTTGAGAGAATGTCCTGAAGCTAAAAATAACTTATGAAATGATGCTGAGGGTATATTCAGTGACATACCTCGGTTCCATTCCCAGTTCCACATAAAAATAATCATCGCAGCAGGAAAAGCAAACAAATTAGGAATGGTAGCACATGTTGCAATAATACCCCACTCAATGGGATGAGGCAGGAGGCTCATGAGTTCAAGACCTGCTTACATTATATAGCAAGACCTTGTATTCAAAAAGAAGGGAAGGAGAGAGAGGGAAGGAGGGAGAGAGAGAGAGAAAGAGAAAAAAAGGGAAAGACGGGAAGGACAGGTCAATAGCAGAGTGTTTGCCTAGCAAGCATGAGAACTACAGGTACAGCCAGGCGTGGTGGCGCACGTCTTTAATCCCAGCACCCGGGAGGCAGAGGCAGGAGGATTGCCATGAGTTTGAGACGACCCTGCGACTACATAGTGAATTCCAGGTCAGCCTGGACTAGAGTGAGACCCTACCTTTAAAACCAAAAACAAAGAAACTACAGATATATGAAACCTTGACTAGCTATCAACTTAGCAAAGTTGGACTAAAATGTCAATGTCCCAACTAACACAGGGTAGTGAAATGTGTACTTTCATATAGGCTGCTGATGGGAATAAAAATGAATATGGCCTTTGTGAATAGCAATTTCACTGTGTGTTTAAAGAGGCTTCAAAATTATCTACCTGCTGACCTGTCCCGTTTCAGAAATCTAAACTACTGACTCAAATATGCACAAATATCCTGACGTTATCATACTCAATGTAGGGCTGGGGACAGTGGTAGAGCACTGGGCAAGCAAGCTCAAGGACTCGGGCTCAATTCCTAATGCCACATACACACAGAAGATACCTAATGTAGCACAGTTTATATAAGTAAAAAAAAAATAGGGGCTGGAGAGATGGCTCAATGGTTAACACTTGCCTGCAGAACCTAACGATCCAAGGTCAATTTCCCGGAACCCATGTAGAGCCAGATGCACAAAGCGGTGCACGCATCTGGAGACCATTGGTAGCAGCTAGAGCATCTATTCTCTGTGTCTCTCTTCTATCTCTCTCTGCTTGCAAATAAATAAAAATATATATTTTATAAAGAAAAGAAAGAAAAAATTAGACATTGGTCTCACATTTAACTAAAGGGGTTTGTTTAGACAAATTTCATGAATAAAACATTAGTTAGCAGAAAGCAAACGATAAGTATATTTTAAACATAAATGGGAAAAAAAAGACTGGATAAGAGTGCAGCTTCCAAAGGTTAATAGTGTCCTTAACCCAGAATATGACCTATTTCTGCTTCTTTATCCTTGAATATACTAAACAAACTTTATACCCAATATGTATTTTCTAAGTAGAAAAGAATGAGAATAAAAGGGGTCATAAAAGAAGAAGAAACGCCCAAACAAGGCAAATGGTTAGTGAAATGAATAGTGATTTTCCCATCTTCCTGGGAAGAAAGCCTTGTGGGTCCCTACAAGGCGACCCTGTAGCTCAGCCTGACATTTACAGAGAGGAGTTGGCTTATTGCAGAACGAATGTGGTCAGTTGGGAAATGCCCCAGTTCCTGCCACATGACTTTATAGGGTGCTGAGTTCTCTGCAATAACATGCATAATAATCTTTTTAGCAATCCCTGCAATTAGGGGGTTGCCAAACTGGAATTGTTACTTTATTTCAGACAGGTACACACACATATGCTTGCAAACACAATATTAGAAACGCAGAACCAACTATCCTCTTGAAGAAAAACAGCATAATTAGCTCTTCAGATGAGATGATATTCAACAATCTAAACATAAACAGATTTGGTACTTTCCTTTCCTTTGAGAAAATACAGGTCACCCATTTCTACCGTATTTTATCACAAGTCAGGAAGACGATACGGTCTCTCCATGGGATCATAGTACTTTGGGTCTTGGGACAAAGCAAACAGGTGACAGGTAGGACACAGAGACCCACTGAGCTTTGGTGTCAAGTAAGCAGTGACGGAAGTTCTGCTTACTTGACACAACACTGTGAGAACCAGTTTTCTCAAGCAGAACTTAATTACAAGTGTACAATTATCCAAACATTTATGAAGGATTCTAACCTCACACCCACGGCTGGGTTTCTGTTAAGCCAATATCTAACTGAATTGTTTCTATCCTCCTCGTGTGTGTGTGTGTGTGTGTGTGTGTGTGTGTGTGTGTGTGTGAGAGAGAGAGAGAGAGAGAGAGAGAGAGAGAGAGAGAGAGAGAGAGAGAGAGAGAGAGAGAGAGACATTGAGCTGCAGGTACAATTTCTGCTCAATATCTGCAATGCACCTCCTTGCCTTGCTCCTTGCTTGTAAGGCCAAATATTTTCTCTCTGTTAGAGAAGAATTCAGTGGAACAGCATCTTAGCCAGCACCTATGGCTAGTCCAACTTCCACTTGAAATACAAGCAGACTACTGACGGTCGTTTTATGGGAACACAGTCATGTTCTGATGCTCTGTGGCTTCAGCTCCAGGGAAACTGTGGTTGCTTTTACACCACTACCACAAACTAGCTACACAAAAGCACCATTAGATTGTGTCTCTGAATGCAAAAAGAAAGGAAAAGCTGGCCATGGTGGCGCACGCCTTTAATCCCAGCACTCGGGAGGCAGAGGTAGGAGGATTGCTGTGAGTTCAAGGCCACCCTGAGACTACATAGTGAATTCCAGGTCAGCCTGGGCTAGAGTGAGATCCTATCTTGAAAAACCAAAAAGAAAAAGGAAGAAAGGAGGAAAAAAGGAATTTCGAAGACAATCTTGGAGCTGATTTCAGATGACTCCAAGGATCACTGTAAGCAAGTACCTTTAACCACTGAGCCATCTCCTGGGCCTCTGAGGATCACTGTCCAGTTAAATCAAGAGGGCTCACCTAGGCAGGGGCAGGAAGGAAAAAGAGCCCTGGCCAGGTAGATACAGAATCAAGAACAATCAAAGGATTTGGGGGAAAGGATGAGAGTGGAGGCAAAGAATAGAGTAGGTAGGCGTCTGACATTCTGTTTCGGCCTGATGGATTATTTGGAAAGGGTTTGTGGGTGTTTAGAATGGCAGGAGGTTCTGGAATGACCTTTCCTGCTACATTCTCTCTCCCTCTCCCCTTCTCGCGTTCCTTCTGAACATGCTGGTTCTCTCCTGCTTACAGCTGGTTAGCTTTGGCTTGTCATTAAACAATTCAAGCAACACTCCTCCAAAGCACTACCACTGAACTTCCCCATTTCCTTCACTTTCACTCAAACTAGATTGCCTTCTTCCTCCCTGTGTTCCCACGGCTGGATGTGTTCTACCAAAGTGTTTTCAGACTGCGTGGCAAGTGTCCAATGGTTGGTTGATCTCTAAAGGAACCATATACAACTGGAGAGACATAGAGATCTCATCTTTCCTCTCTCTCTGTAGCTCAGGATGGAACACTGGGCTGGCCACTGATTTTCAATAAATAAATCCTTTCATTCAACACATGACCACTGAGCACACACATACACTAAGACACAGCAAGGGCAGCTGGTCCCTGCCCTCATGAATCATGTGTTCAATTCAGGGATCTTGACACTCAATAAGCTTTTCTGAAGAAAGTGTATTTCACATGATGGATGAATGTCAGATCAGTCTGACATACGCTTTAAATGAATAAATTCTTACTTTGCGACACTGTCCTTCTTCAACTCACAGGAGACCTAAGGAAGAAGCAGAGTATGATCTGAGTTTTTTTAAATAAGCTGGATTTTATAAGGAGTGCTGACAGAGAAATAACCCTGGTCAGCTGGCCTGGGCTGGCTAATAATCTTTCATAGCGACACCCCAAAAGGCCAGCATCATATTCATATCGTAGAGTAGAGACAGTCACGCTGCCTAGCCACATGTAAATGAGTTCTCATTTGAATTTGTGAACTGCTCACTTAGAAATGGCTGCCCTGGAGCTGTTCATGGCTCACACCTTTAGTCCCAGCACTTAGGAGGCTGAGGTAGGAGGATCACTGTGAGTTCTAGGCCAGCTGGGACCTCGGACTTAGCTTCAAGTCAGCCTCAGCTAGAGTGAGACTATGATGGTTTGAGTCAGGTGTCCCCCACAGAAAGATGTGTTTGGAATGCTCGATCCCCAGCTGATGGCAATTTAGGTATTGAACCTTGTTGGAGGTGTGTTGTTGGGTGTTATAAGCTGGCTTCCCCTTGCCAGTGTTTGGCACACTTTCCTGTTGCTGTTGTCCATCTGATTGATGGCCAGGAGGTGATGTCAATCCTCTGCTCATGGCATCATTTCCCCTGCCATCATGAAGCTGCCCCTTGAGTCTGTAAGCCAAAATAAATCCATTCCTCCACAAGCCACTTTTGGTGGGGTTCTTTGTTGTAGCAAGGAGAAGAAAGTTGATTATAACAGAGACCTTCCCTTGAAACAAACAAACAAACCCAAATAACAACAATAAAAAAGAAATGGCTACCATGTACTTTGACACTGCATCTAGAGAATTCAATTTCCAGAGAAAAATAAATGATGAAATGTGTTTTTCATACATATACATATATGAGTTCATCGTGAACTCTACTCATATTGTGGGGGAGGATTGGACCGTGGGCCTTGTGTACAGTAAGCATACATTCTACTCCAACTCCAGCCTTTCTGATGTATAATGTCATTTGCTAGTAAGACAGAACTATTATCCCTTGTGGAATCTTGTGAGTTTCAGCCATTGTCAGTTGGAGGTACTGAAGAATGTAAGTGTGAGGAATCCTGTCCTTAGAGTTTGGATGTTTAATGTTTGCAAAGGTTTGTGTGTTAAAAGCTTAATCCCCAAGGGGTGCTTGAAGAGGTGCTTGAAGAGATCTCCATTGGAAGATCTGTAGGTCACTGGGACCATGATCCCGAAAAGGATTGTGGAAACCCACCTCTTTACCCATTATCTCTGACTGTGAGGTCAATGGTTTTATTCTACCACATGTTACCACCTTTTGTTCTGCCTTGCCATTGGGCTAGCAATAAATAAACAAGAATATCTCATAGCCCAGGCTAGCCTTGAATTCAGTAGGTAGCCAACATGGACCATTGAGGCTGCATGGTCACCCACACTGTGCTGTCCCTGCTCTTAACCCATCTCTACAGGTCAGGACTCAGGGCTGCCCAAGGTCATTGGTGCTGGATGCTCTGCAAACCAGGGTAAGCCTTTTCTCTGTGCTTTATGTGAATGGTGGCACCTAGACCTGGGCAGCTAAAGATGGCAGCCCTGCCAAGAATTTATTTCAAAGATAATCAATAAGCCTTAAAAGCTTCATGTGTCTTCAAAAATGATAAAATAGGGTCTGGGGAGATGGCACAGCAGTTAAAGGCATGCTCTTGCCAAGCCTGCCGAACCAGTTTGATTTCCCCATGTAAAGCGAGATGCATAAAGTGGCCCATGCACCTGGAGTTTGTTTGCAGTGGGAAGAGGCCCTGGTGTGCTCATGTTCTCTCTCACCCCTCCCTCCTCCCTCTATGCTCATATATATATATCATATATACATATATGATATATATATATATCATACATATGTGTGTGATGGTTAAGTTTTGTCGTCAACTTGACCTTTCAAATAATCTTGGGTGGGTCTCTGAGGATGTTTACAGGAAGGCAGCCTCTCAGCAAGGGGCAAGATGTAAAGAAGCTCTAAACATCCTTTCCTGTGTGGGCAGTACAGGAAGGAAATTCCAGAACTCAGAAAGCCATTAAGTCTGGGATAGGGTTGCAAGACTCCATCCTAAGCCTATATAAAGGGGAAGAAATTCTCTCCTTGGTGCGCCCCCTGCCCCTCCTGCCTGTTTGCTGTTCTGTGTGTGTGGTATAGGTGATGGGTTTCTCTCTCTGCTTGGACCTGTGAAAGAGGGCCAGCCTCTTTGGCTATTACGGAACTTCCCCTCAATCTGTAGTTTCAATAAATACTTTCCTCCCCCAAATTGCGCCTGGGTTAAAGATTCATCCCAGTGATGTGTGGCTGACTGCGACAATATGTATATATGTATGTATGTATGTATGTATGTATGTATGTATGTATATATGTATACGTGTATATATATATATATGATGTATTCTGGGTCCGTGGGTTAGTTAGGGAGTCGAAGCACACATCAACTCCCCGTTCACCCACAGGAGCTGGGTGAGCAGCAGCTTGGAATAGCTGTGAGCCGAACGAGAGATGAGACTCTCAGGAGAATGCGGCAGTGGGCAGTTCTCATTTTATTGTATAGATAGCAGTTGTTTATATAGAGAAAAGTTAGAGGTAGAAGCATAGGAAGCAAGATCTGTGGGCATCTCATGAGTTTGATTGGTAGGGGCCAGTATCCTTTGGATACTTAATTTGCATAGATAAATTGAGGGGGCTACGTGACTCTATACATGGATACAGACATGGATAGAATGGTGATGTCAGCAGAGGAAATGTAACCTTGTTGTTTAGGTTTGTTATTTGCAGTTGGATTAAGTTAGGCTTTGAACTGCTTATCTTATCGGACAGCTGTGGCCTGCCTGGGGGCTGGAGTTTTCAGGATTGCTAAGATTTACAGGGGCCCTCGGACTTTGCCTCAACTCCCTTATCAGAAGGAGACGGTCCCAGAAGCCTGCCAGACTCAGCAGAACCCTACTTCCTCCATGCCTCATTAGCTGGGTACCACAATGTATATGTTACACAGGCTTCTGTTAGAACTATTACCTTAGAATGCTCTTTGATCCTACTCAGCCCAACATAAGACATATCACAGCTAAATCTCTATTGTCAACATGATAGATCAGAAATCAAGTAGGAGCCATGCCTTTTGTGCATTTGAGACAGTTCTAAAAAGGATTAACTGAGGGTGCAAAGACCTTCCCCTAGAGTTGGCAGCATTTTTGGTCAAATTAGAGAGAGAGAGAGAGAGAGAGAGAGAGAGAGAGAGAGAGAGAGAGAGAGAGAGAGAGAGAGAACAGGGGAAAAGTGGCCCTTCCTGTCTGCCTTCATCCCTGTAACAGTTATCTTTCCATTGCTCGGACAACACATAACCAGAAGCAGCTTATGGGAGGAAAGGGTTTATTTTAGCTTATAGTTTTTGGGGAAAGCGTCATCAATGTGGTAGTTTGAATGTATGTCCCTCATTGACTCAGGTGTTAAAGTTAAGCTTGTAACTTGGGTACCCAGCCACATGGCTGGACAAGATCTACTGGGGGCTGATCCTGGGGTCCAGCCCCAAAGCGTATTTGGGGTCAGATCTGAATTCCAGGCCAAAGTTATGCAGAGGTGTGACCTCTGGGTGTATGTGGGGGGGGTCCTGCTTGCTGCAGGTTTGTACTCACTGCTTCTAGTTTTTATGGGCTGTTTGATTGTTTCTCTCTACTTGGATGTATGGAAGCACTTCTGCCATTGATGGAACTTCCCCCTAAATCTGTAAGCTTGAAATAAATCCCTTCTTGCCATAAACTGTGTCTAGTTTGGAAGTTCATCCCAGCATTGTGGACCTGTCTACACCAATCAGGCAGGGAAAGCATGACAGAGCGGGCAGCCAGGGCCTCACATCATCTTGTCACAGCAGCTGGGAGAGAACAGCAGGGGTGAGCTAGTTCTCAACACCCAATAGGACTGAACTAATACACCTCAAGATCTGCCCTCAGCAATATACCTCCTACAGCTACACTCCACCTTTCAAAGGCTCTAGAACCTTCCCAAATTGCTACCAGTTGGGGATCAAGTATTCAAAACACACGAGGTTCTGGAGATATGTCATATTCAAACCACTACAATCCCTCAGTGGGGAGTGTGCATAGCCTGTGGATGCACAGTGTAATTTAGGCTGACCGCTCTGGAGACCAGGGCATTGGTGTCTATACTTCTCATGAAGGTCTTCTGCTGCTTCACCTCATGACAGGAAGGTAAAAGGCAAGTGGCTATGTACAGAAGAACTATGCTTTTAATTTACTTAATTATTTGAGAAAGAAAAACAGAGAAGAGAAAGAGAGAGCCCATGGGTGCATGAGAGCCTCTTGTCACCTAAAATGAACTCCAAGCTGACCTGGAATTCACTCTGTAGTCTCACGGTGGCCTCAAACCCACTGTAATCCCCCTACCTCAGTTTCCCAAGTACAGGGATTAAGGTCATGTGCCACCTTGCCCTGCTTCTTTTGAGTTTTTGAACAAAACGAATACATTTGCAATGAACTTTGTGTGTGTAGAGTATGTGTCTGTGTGATGTGGTCTATGTGATTACAGTGTATCCAATGTGCATAGCCATGTGAAATGGCTATACTAAGCAGACGAAATTAATTAAAAATCAAAAAATGAGCTGAAGAGATAGCTTAGTGGTTAAAGGCACTTGCCTGCAAAGCCTGATGGCCAGGGTTCAATTCCCTACTACCCAGGTAAAGCCAGTTGTACACAGAGGTACAAAGTAGTGCTTGTATCTGAAGTTTGTTTGCAGTGGTAAGAGACCCTGGTGTGCTCATACTCACTCTCTTTCTGTCTCTCTCTCTCTCTCTCTCTTTCATATAAAAATGTGAGATGGAGTCCTGTGTGGTGGTGCATACCTTTAATCTCAGCACTCAGGCAGCAGAGGTAAGAGGATTGTTGTGAGTTGGAGGCCACCCTGAGACTACATAGAGAATTCCAGGTCAGCCTGGGCTAGAGAGAGAGACCCTACTTTGAAAAACCAATAATAAATAAATAAATAATTAAATTTAAAAGTGTGCTGTAACTGCTATGAACAAGACTTTTCCCATTTTTTAATTGGAAGTCTCTGGCTTTTCAAATTGGCCTATACACACAATCAACTTTTCTTTAGTAAGATGGAGAAATAAATGAAGGCCATCACTCTTCCAACGAAAGACATCCTCACCCAATGCACAATAAACTATTAAACCTTTTCTAACTTGATCTGAGTTTGTTTTTGACAGTTTTGTGTCAGAACAGGATCTAGCCAGACATGGAGGTGTGTGCTTGTAATTCAGCATGCTGGTGGTGAAGGGAAGAGAATTAGAAGTTTGTGGGCAGTTTGGGCTATAAAGAAAGATTTCATCTCAAAAAAAAAAAAAAAAAAAGAAGAAGAAGACGTGTGATCCAAAGAAGCCCCCTGGGAATCACAGAGTGGGGTGGGTGAGCAATCAGCTATTAGGACCCCAGAACTCACTAGGCTCACTGCTTTCTCTCAGGTTATGGGGAGTGTTGCTCTAGAGTTTCTCTCCGGGCAGAGTTCCTGCATTCTAAACTCTCTGACTTCAGTGCACTTACTCGTGTTTATTTGTTGAAGCTTCTGGGTTAGTCATACTTTCCTACTCAACAAGGAGGATGGGGAATCTCTTCTCCCTTGCCCAGAACAATAGTTCCACCAGCTAGATCCCCTATGGCTTATTTGGTATCTGAGGAAAACCAAGAGCTTCCTCACAGATCAGCGTCTTGTGCCTTTCTGGAAAAATGAACTTCACGGCAACAATTTGGAATTGCAGTGGTTACGCTGGGGAAAGAAAGAGGACTCTCAAAAACCATGCAATTCGTTCTTTGATTGGTATACAGTTTTCCAAAGGACAACATGACAGAAAAGTAGGTAGCCTGATTTAAAACCTAAAAATTGGAGCTGGAGAGATGGCTCAGCAGTTAAAGCACTTGCAAAGCCTAATGACCTGGGTTTGATTCCCCAGTACCCATGTAAATCCAGGTGCACAAAGTGTCACATGCATCTGGAGTTTGATTGCCTTGGCTAGAGGCCCTGACACACCCATTCTCTCTCTCTCTCTCTTCTCTCTCTCTCTCTCTGTGTTTATAAATAATAAAATATTTTTAAAGAAAGAATGGGGAGGGAGAGAAGAAAGAGAAGTTGACCTCTGATGATGCACACATACACACCTAAACTTCTTTTTGAGGAGACATTGTATCTATCACTGTCTGCATCTCTGAGATATAAATTTTCTACCCTGTCTTCTCTTCAGGACCCAAGAGTCATCTTTCTGAAATGCAAACTTCAGGAAAATGACTCATCAGAAGGAGTAGAAAAGAGCTATTTAGAGACTAAGCAGCAAATGGAAAGTGATTTTAAAGCTTTTCCACAAACATTAGTAAAGAAAGGCTTTTAGTATCTCAAGTCATCTTAACTGCCAGAAACAATTTGAACTCAGTTATTTGTTCATAAACTAGTGAGTTTTGCATTACACCTGGCACATGGATTATTTTTTGGAATAAAGCTCACCTGTTTGTATGTTTATATCTATTTCCATACATTTATGTTATACATATGTGATGTTTTAAGCTCTGGATCATATTGCTAAACTTAGTTAAACCACACACAGTGGCTCATGCCTGTAATCCCAGCACTTGGGAGGTTGAGTTAGAAGGATCACCATGAGTTCAAGGGCAGCCTGAGCTACAGTGAGTTCCAGGTCAGCCTAGGCTAGAGTGAGATACTGCATCAAAGAAAAAATTAATTTGCTCAAAGCTCTTTATTTAAGAAGAAGGAGTATTTAAAATAGAAGAGGGACTGGTTGAAAAGAAGAGGGGTTCAGTGGAGAGTGATGGAAACGGGGGAGCGAACAAGGGTGGTAGGAGGGGATTGTGATTGATCAGTACATTGTATGTATCTATGAAGGTTGTAATAGGTTTTAAAATTTTTTTTAAAGTTTTATTTGGGCAGGAGAGATTGACTCAGCAGTTAAAAGTGCTTGCATGCAAAGTCGGCTGGTCCAAGTTCAAGTCCCCAATACACACATAAAGCAGAATGCAAAAAGTAGTACATACTTCTAGAGTTCATTTGCAGTGACAAGAGGCCCTGGAATGTTCTCTCTCTCTCTCTCTCTCTCTCTCTCTCTCTCTCTCTCTCTCTCTCTCTCTCTCTCTCTCTCTCCTTGCAAATAAAAAATGATTAAAAATTTTTTTTTGTATTTTCTAGGGGTCTCATCTAGCTCAGCTAACCTGGAACTCACTATGTAGTCTCAGGGTGGCCTTGAACTCATGGTGATCCTCCTACCTCTGCCTCCCAAATGCTAGGATTAAAGGCATACACCATGCTAAAGTTTTAATTGGCTTAAAATACTTTTTATAAATTAAGTATTTCTAAATTTACCTTAAATGTTCAACTAGCTCAAATGTTTTGCAAGTTTATATGACTTGTGTAGACTTTAATAAATAAAAATATTGTCAGTTTGGAGGGGAGAAAATGTCTTCAAAATTGTCTGTATTAAACACAAGCGAACACACAACTTTTTCTACCTAAGGTTTATTAGTAAAATAAGCTCATGGTTATTTCTGTACAAAACCAGTGAGAAAGAAATATAACACTGGGGAATTGAGACAAAAGGGTGGCAATAATTCAGGGCTAGCCTGGGCTACACAGGGAGTAGAGTTCCAGGCCATCCATGAATATACTGGAGGAAAAAGCATATACACAGATATTAAAAAAGATTATGAAATTTTAATAAACAGTTTTGGATTCTAGTAATTAATACTCTTAAATGTTATATATGCTTAATTAAATAATAGATATTCACTAAATATCCAGATCATTTCCATGAGGAGAAAATACTAAAAAAAATTAGCTGTTGAACATAAGTTCATTTACTTTTGGCTTTGAATAGGTTCAGAACATACCATTCCAAAATATAACACTTTAGAATATTGACTGTTTTAAGTTGAATGCACTTGAAAAGTCACAGACACAAAAACCAGAAACAATGAAAAGTCATTCTGATCATCTACTCTCTTCTTGAAGGAAGGAAATAAAATTCCCTTGTGAAAGACATCCTCCCTGCACCAGAAGTAATATTCTTTTTTTGGGTGGGGGTTGTTTTGAGGTAGGGTCTCACTCTAGCTCAGGCTGACCTGGAATTCACTCTGTAGTCTCAGGGTGGTCTCAAACTCACGGCGATCCTCCGGAGTGCTGGGATTAAAGGCATGCACCACCACACCCGGCCAGAAGTAATATTCTTAATCATCAAGTACTACAACTCGAGACTTATTAAACCAGCCCTGAGTACCCCTCCCTTCAACTAACCATCGGAATCCAATCACCTTCACCTTGTTACGTTTCCATCATTCACTGTTCTCTGTCTAATTCAACTCTAGGTGTGTCTTTGGGTCTTCATTTCCTAAAGAGCACTCCCAGGTCACATAAAATTTATATTAAGTAAATCTGTATGCTTTCGTCCCTATTAATCTGTTTTATAGCAATTATCAGACTCAGTAAAAAAAAATCGAAATAAAATCATACCTCCTCTACACTTTCTGATTAAGTTAGTAACTGTATCTGTTTCCATTAATATGTTCCTTTTGCCAGAGTGAGAATTGACACTATGCCCATGGAAGTATAAGATGATACGGTCGTCAGATTTACCAATGTGCTCATACAGAATGCTGATGGAAAAGCCCAAAATTTATACTTTTGGGTTTTCTCTGTAAAATAAATGCAACCAATACTTCAAAATCATAATTATGATGTATAACCGAGACTACTAAAGTATGCAGAAATAAAAGGAAACATATATAAAAGTATTCAAAGAAATGTGTTTTTAAAATATATTTTTTATTTATTTGAAAGCAGAGAGAGAGAGAGAGAGAGAGAGAGAGAGAGAGAGAGAGAGAGAGAGAGAGAGAGAGAGAATGGGTGCACCTGGGCCTCTAGCCATTGCAATCAAACTCCAGATGCATGTGCCACTTTGACTTTGTGCATCTGGCTTTATGTAGGCTCTGGGAAATCAAACTCAGGGTGTTAGGTTTTGCAGGTGAGTGACTAAACCACTGAGCCATCTCTCCAGCCCAGAAATGTGTTTTTTAAAGTTTTGCTCAACTGTTTCCAAATACCTTTTAAAAAACATTTACTTTTTAACTTTTTATTGACAACTTCCATACATATAGACAATATATCATGATCACAATCCCCTCCCAAATCTTCCTCCACTGAGCCCTTCTTCTTTCCAACAAGTCTCTTTTCTATTTTGATGTCATCATTTTTCCCTCCTGTTCTGCAGGATTTATGAGGTGTCAGCAGTCACTGTGAGGCCATGAATGCCACAGTCACTTTGTGTCTTGAAGACAATATTGTAAGCACTCCTCCCCTTCCTTTGGCTTGTAACATTCTTCCTGCCACCTCTTCCACAATGGACCGAGTATAAGATGTGTTTATTTTTTAATTTTTATTTATTTGCAAGCAGAGAGAGATAGAGAGACTAGAGACAGAGAGAATGGATGCACCAGGGCCTCCAGCCCCTGAAAATGAACTCCAGATGCATGTGTCATCTTGTGCATCTATTTGGCTTTACATGTGTACTGGAGAATTGAACTCAGGACATTAGGCTTTGCAGGTAAATGCCTTATTTTCTGAGCTATCTCTCCAGTCTAACATGTGTTTTAAATAATGAAACTATGCAAAGTCTGAAAATAAGTATTTTCACTAAGAAAATGGAATATTTTTATCTTATAAAAATGATTGATAACTAAGAAAGAGACATATACCTGGGCATGGTGGCACATGTCTTTAATCTCAGTATTTGGGAAGCAGAGGTAGGAGGAGTTCAAGGCCAGCCTGGGACTAAAGAATGAGCTCCAGGCCAGCTCAGGCTACAATAAGACATATGAAAAGAATAGGAAAAAGCCTAAGCAAACATAGAAAATTAAGAAAGAGAGAATAAAAGTGAAAAAGAGTAAGAGTCTTACATGGCTATACTGGGTAAAATAGAATGAATTTAATATAAGGACTGAAGAATAAGCCTTAAATACCTTATTTGATTGCTTTTCCCTTTATTCTTTGAAACAGGGTCTTTCACTTGAACCCTGGGCTTGCTAATTAGGCTAGTCCCAGATAGCCCCAGGGATCTGCTGTCTCTGCTTCCCAACTATGAGGAATATAGAAGGGTCGCCCAGCCCACCCAACAATGACATGCTGAGCTGCGGAGGATTGGAACTCAGGTCTTCACACCTTTATGAACTGAGCCACCACCCTGGTTCCTGATACTTCTTTAGGTTGTATTTATATAGATATGTGTGAATAATGTATAGAACAGATATCACCTAAAATTCCTAAAATCTGTCAATGTTCTTACAATCCATGAAGTCAATTATAATGCTGTATATCACAGAAAAAACCAAATTCTCTTGTCAATGCTTTAAGATGAGTCCTCATGGCCACTTTAAGTTATTTTTCATCCATGGACAGTTGCTTTCCTCTGATGCTTTCCTGAGAGCTTTTGCAAGCAGCTATGAGACAAAATTACAAGGAAGACTGAAAAGCTCAGGTTTAGAATACCTTCGATGGGGCATTAATGAGACTGGATGACTTGATACAAACCTCAGAGGAATCACCACAGCCCCTCTGTTGCAGTCAGCTTTCTAGTTGCTGCGCAAAAAGAACCCAAACAAAAGTGGCTTATGGAGGAATGGGTTTATTTGGCTTACGGACTCAAGGGGAGACTCCATCCTGGCAGGGAAAACGATGGCACGAGCAGAGGGCTGGACATCACCTCTGCCACAGCACTGTTATGGAGGAATGGGTTTATTTGGCTTACGGACTTAAGGGGAGACTCCATCCTGGCAGGGAAATTGATGGCATGAGCAGAGGGCTGGACATCACCTCTGCCACAGCACTGCAAACAGCGGCAGGAAGGTGTGCCAAGTACTGGCAAGGGGGAGCTGGCTTATCACCCCCATAAGCCCACCCCCAACAACACAGCTTCATCGAGGTTGTAAAACCCAAACTGCCATCAGCTGAGGATCGATCTATCAGAACACATTCATTTGTTTGTGGGGGACATCTGGATCAAACCATGACACCCTCACATATCAATAACCTCCATGCCTGTTACTGCATGGGGCAAACTCAAAGTTCACCAGAACACCCAATGACATTGCAAGACACTCAAGCAACAAGCCAGGAAACATCATCTCATTAAAAGTCATAGGGAATGTATTTTGGATACCTCTCTAGTCGGGTCTCTGAGTGGTGTCTTATTGTGTGTCCATCCCTGCCCCATGGGGAAGTGGGACACTCAGGCAGCCTACAGGAATCCAGTAGCATTGGCTAGATTAAGGGGTCTAGTCAGTCTAAAGGACCAGTGATCTAGGATTATCTGAATCAACCAAGACCAATGTGGGAGGAAGTGAAAAGAAGCTTGGAAAAGCAAAATAACAAATCTAAGGCTTTGGAGAGAGAGAGAGAGAGAGAGAGAGAGAGAGAGAGAGAGAGAGAGAGAGAGAGAATGAATTATCCGGGTGTTGTGGCACATGCCTTTAATCCCAGCACTCAGGAGGCAGATGTAGAAGGATTGCTGTTTGAGGCCAGCCCGGGACTACTGAGTTTCAGGTCAGCCTAGACTAGAGTGAGACTCTACATCAGAGAGAGAGAGAGAGAGAGAGAGAGAGAGAGAGAGAGGAGGGGAGAGGGAGAAGGATTAGAAGAACTAGAAAAGCAAAGAGAAAGAAATTATTATGTAGACATTATAGCTCATCCCCCCCCCACAAAAAAAGGCAGAGAAAGAAAAGATCAAAGAAGACCTCTGAGAGGTGTTCATCTTCATCAAGTTCATGTTCTTCCAGGAGTTTTTCAGATCCTCAGACCAGGGTAAGAAAAAGCAAAAAGGAGAAAGAAAATAATGGTTCACATAAATCTTCTAAAAGCTCCATGGCAGAGACTGAATTAGACAGCAAGACGACAGCAACAAAAAGAAGACAAACAAAGTCAGAGACTTCAGCTGAGAAAGATGAGGACATGAAAGGACTCCAAGAAAAAAAAAATACAAATGTGTGACAATTAGCCTTGGTCATCTGGATTTGTTAGAATCAGATTACATGGAGGAGGAATGAGCAAGAAAAAAAGAAAGCAGCCAGCAGGCATGATGGCACACTCAGGAGGCAGAGGTAGGAGGATACTGTGAGTTCAAGGCCAGTCCCGGTCAGCCTGGGCTAGAGCAAACCCCTACCTTGAAAACAACAGCAACAACGAAATAAATATAAAAGGAAAGCAGTGGAGTGGAGGAAGATGGCTCCTACTGAGCATGTGAGCTCAAATCCCCAGCACCACGGAAAGCCTGGGCAAATCAGCGTGCCCTTGTGGTTCAAGCTCTGGAGGGGTAGAGACAGTCGGATCCCTAGGGTTTGCTTTAAAAAAATAATAATAATAATAAGGAAAATAAGGAAGTGATTGAGGAAAACACTTAGCGTCAGCCTCTGGCCTCCACACATGCCCACACTTGCACGCACACCCACACCCACGCACACGTAGGCCCATACACATACCAATAATCACATATGCATTCATACCACAAATTCAAATAGAGAAAACAAAAGCATCAGAAATGCTGGAAGAAGGAGAAAAAGAAAGCTGCTAGTTCAAATCCCAACTCACCAAAACACCAAGAAAGACCATCTCTTACAAAGAGAGAAAATTGTCTAAGGAAATTTCAACTGTGAAAATTACGATGTATTTACTAAAATGCATACATTTCCTTGTTTTTCAAGTTATTCCTGGACTAGTCAGTAACTCGGATGCACTGTGTGAAAGGTGCATGATTACTACTTGCTGCTTGCAGATTTTTTTCTTCTCCGGTCCTTGATAACTCTGCGAGATAAGGCACTGTGGTTTGACTTAGCAGTAGTTG
>PVHP010018324.1:0-33315 GCA_004024765.1 Zapus hudsonius | reverse complement strand
TAGAGAATCTCAGAACAAGAGGGAGCTAATTATTAGTAAAAGGAAATAAAAAAGTGAAATATCTACCCCAGAATGGTATATTGGTAAGTGCCTCCCCCACCTCACCCTGCTCCTATAATCCTGCCTTTGTTTCCCTGTAATCTTGCATCTGTGGTTAAGACTGAGAATGGCCTGGCCATGGGTTCTATAGATATGGAAAGAATGTGCAAATGCCCAGGTTACTGGAAAAGCCTGTAAAGATTTCCTGAATTGTGATGCATGTTTGGATTCCTTTAAAAGATCTGCTGAATGTGGCTCTTGGCTTTTTTGCCTCTGTCTGGCTATGGACACGCACTTGAGCCCTGGGCATGCCTGGTTATTTTTAATAAAACCCTTTGCGTGTTGCATAGGAGAGTTGGTCAGAGTCTTCTTTTGAGTCAGGGGTCCGGGGTCCTAACAAGAGAGTGCCAGACACAGATCCAGATTGGGGTCTTTCATGGGAGTTTACTGGATGGGGGCTGAGCTGAGCCAGACCTGATGCTAGGTATCTAGTACCAGCCTGGTTCTTAGGAAAGGAGTGATCTCGACTCTTAATTTCTCTTATAGGAAAGTAAAAGATAAAGATAAACTGTAATCTTCCTTTATATTTCTGGCTTCCACACAGTAGAGATTATAAGCACTCCTTTAGACAGACAGATGGACAGACAGGCAGACAGACAGATATAGATAAGAGATAAACCCCAATTCTCATTACATGTTCAAGAATATTCCTTGCTTTTACTTTCAGGGTCATCTCACCCCTCAACTGTCTCAATATCTGCTTCTATATCTAAAAGGGTCTTCTTGGGCTGGGGAGATTGCACTTGCTTGGAAAGGTGACCAGCCCAAAAGTAAATTTCCCAAAGCCCATGTAAAGTCAGACCCACAAAATGGTGCATGCATTTGGAGATTGTTTGCAGGGGTAAGAGGCCCTGACATACCTATACTGATTCTCTCTCTCTCTCTCTCTCTCTCTCTCTCTCTCTCTCTCTCTCTCTCTCTTTCTCTTTCTCTCTCTCTCAAATAAATATAACAAAAATATTTTAAGAGATATTATCTCTCATGGGTCATTCCATTTTTACCAGAAAAGCTAACATATTCATTAAGTCTCAAATGGTTCCAGGAAAGATGGCTCCAAATGCCTTTTTTATTCCTTCCCCCTATTCAGCCTCCCTTATCAGGACCAGAAACAATGGAGCCAAGTGCTCTTGTACTGAAACCTTTGAAACTGTGAGCCAGCATAAATCCTTCTGTGGACATGGAAGGTTGGGGAAGGCATTAAGATTAACATATGAAAGAAGCCAGTTAACAATTTTACAAACTGGAAAGTGCCTCTGCTCCCTGCCCCTTGCACCCTGCCCAGGGCTACAGATAATAAAACAGAATGTGTGAGAGAAAAGCCCCATTATCTCTGAAAGCAGCAGAAACTAAGAATTTAGAGTCCTGGTGCTGGGGCCTTGAGCTTCTGAGCCTTGGACTTGGCCTCTTCTCTGGACCATGGGCTTTCTTGGGAGTCCCTTTCCATTCTCTTTCTGAATAAACTCTCATTTCTATCACTATCCATGTGTCCCTGATCCAATCCGTTGTTCCAGGAAGCAAGAACCAGGAAGTCTCCACAGGCGTCTTCCAGATTCCAATTCACACCTGCACTAGTTCTTTCCTTAAGTTCTTACCAGGTATTTTTCCATAGCAATAAAAGGTGACTAACAGGTCATTAACTCCAGCTATTACTTAATGTAGAGGAGGTGAGGCACCATAGGAACTGCAAAATGACTTATCCATATGCAGAAACTAAAAGAAAATAATAATTTACCCTTCATACATTCCTCCTGCTGTTTTGCCAATTTTTTTTTTCATTAAGACTGTCACATTCTAAAATTGGATTATATCTGATAGTATTGTAGCAGGGATTTTGAGGTTCAGGAATAGTCATTGAATTCTAAACCCAGAGTTCTTATGAGTCTTAACAAAGAATTAAAATAAACAGATGGAGAAGGATAGTTTATAGATTATTACATTTATTCATGGTGCTGTAGAAATATCCAGTAACAAACAAATACTTTGCAGCAAGAGGAGAGGGGAGTTTAATTTACACCCAGGCCCAGACGGTCCAAGCATAATTGAAGCATTGGCCCTGAACCCCAGTTACAAAGATTTTATAGTAGGATACAGAGATTTGTACATGATATTTAGGCATGTAAATTACAAGCACCTAGCAACTCACACATTTACAATGGGTTCTGGAGAAGTTCAGATAATCCTCCCCAGGTATTCTCAGGCCTCAACTTTTCCTAACTTCCTTATCACAGTTAAAGCAATTACTTCTTTTGTCTCACTGAACTTCAAAGCTCTGATAGTTTCTCACCTCATGTTGTGTGACTGGCCATCTGTGGCCTGAAGAATGTAACAATGAATATAGGGGAGGGGGGACAGTGAGCTCAAGCTCATTTTCCTACAATATTGGGAGTGAGGGAGAGTCTGGGAACCCAGGAAAAGCTAGTGGATGCACCCACATGGGTGGTCTGAGAGCCCATATGGGAGTTGAACATGGGCCTGTTAAGAAACATCAAAAGGGATTTTCTAAAAAGGCTTGAGATAAAAAAAAATAATAAAAATAAAAAAAGAGGCCATAAGAATAATAGACAATGAATATCAGTCTCTACTTTGACAACCAGGGCACCAGAGTGGCAAAGACATGATCTTCCTGGCATTGGGAACCTTGAGACTCAGCATGGAGAATTGAACAGCCAAAGAGCTAAAAAAAAAAAAAAAAAAGATAGTAGGGCCTCACCTCATCCCCCCCCACCACCACCAACCCACTCAAGGTCCTACTTATTTGGGGTCAAGGGATTGTTTTCTGAACAGGTTGGCACACCTAGGTACAATGGGGAAGCCAATTTGCCAGGCCTCAGGGAAGGGGTTCACACATACCTGGGTAAGGTTGTGTGTGTGTAAATGTGTGTATGTGTGCGTGTGTGTGTGAGAAAGAAAGATATAATAGGATATAACATTGTTCTCTGATTTGTGAGACTCTTCTACTTGACTTAGTGGTTAAGGCTCTTGTCTGCAAAGCCTGATGACCTGGATATGATGCGAGAAAGAGAGAGAGAGAGAGATGAGAGAGAAGAGAGAGAGGAAGGGAGTGAGAACTGATTGGATGAGATAGGGAGCAAACACTGAATTCCAGCTCTGTGGCAGGAGGCCAGTGGTGACATCCTGAGATTTCCTTCTGTGTGCCTTTCCCTAACTGTGTAACAAAGCTACATGACTGGATCCCTCAGAGAACCAAAATCAGGACAACATCTAGCCTATTTTTAAGAAAGAAAATATCCTAGCATCCTTTGGCTAGAAAAACAATCCATCTTTCTCACATTGCCACGTTTTAATAACAATAACATCAATGTTTATTCTATAGCTTTAAAAACAGATAATGAGTGGCATGCTTATATTTCAATTAATATTTTATCTGATTTTCTTTGACTCATAACTAACCCATTAAATATAGCTACTCAGGTTGACATAAGTAGTTATAAATATAATCAGATTTATACAACATCAAAGGGGATTCTTGTACTGTGTTTACTCAAGAAGTCTGGACACCAGACACCATATCTGAAGTAAACAATTTAGTCTTTACTATTCTGACATGAAACTCCATTTGAATTCCTTTAAAAATTCACCTTCCACTAATGTAACCAAGAAAACATAAGAAGAACATATATATGCCAGAGTGAAATACCTAATGACTCTAACTTGTTTTATCTACCAGGAAATTTTACTTGGAATTTTTTATGTATCTTCAACTTTAAGGGTTCCTTTAGAAGCTATTTAAATAAATTCCTTTGTACTTAGAAATCTACTTCCCTCTCCTTTTCAATTAGAGTAATAATTATTCAATTAGAGTAATTTTCAAGGCACAGGGTACTATACCACTCAGAGGATGATTTTTGCATATATTGCTATATTTGATTTTAAAACATGTGCTTCTCAAATGGTATACTTCCAGTAATTTTGGTTGCATGATTTAGAGGTATAAGAACCTAGAATACATTCTCAGTCATGCCTGCTAAAGAAATGCAATTGAATCTTAGGATAAAAGAGCTTCTATCTAACACACTTTAGCATAAGCAGGTATTATGATCCAGGTTGCTTAAGACAGACGAAACCCTTGGAAACAAATGTAGATGTGCATTAATGTTGTAGTGATTATTTCCCATAAACCTGTGTAGAAAATGAAATGCAAATACATACAGCATGTAGGGCTGCCACTGTGGAGTCAGGTGTGGGAAGGTAGCCAAGCTTTTCTTCACTAAAGTTTCTGTCTTTCCTTCAGTTAGCCAGTTTAACATTCTTAGAAAAATTTCATACAGATGGTGAGCTGTTATTTAAACATGGAGAAAGAACATCTTAACATTCAGACCCTGCTGCCTCCAAGACAGTCATTTTGGAACCATTTCTGAAAGCAAGGTGGTGTTTTTAATTGTGAGCAAGTAAACATTAGTCTGAATCCTGTGAACAATTCCCAGATGAAATGAGATGGAAGTTTTCTCTGCAGGTGGGTTAGCAGATGCCGCCAACTCTCTTTATCTTTACATCTTCGAGTGAGCCTATGGCAGCTAGATCGCACGAATGCCCAAGCTGAAAAGTTCTGTTTCTCATAAAAATGTGATAGTTGCTTAAGGTCAGGCCTCTTGATTCTGGGAGACAAAGCTTTGGATCAGTGAAATAATATGTGTTCATTGTCTGAGTTGTATTTAAACTATCTCTCCTTTTATTTTTCTGAAGTTGAAATCCTAGGACAGATTAAACTTCTAAATTTAATTGCCTGTAATTTTGCTATCAAGATAGCACGTCAATATGCTCTACAAGCAGAGGAGTGATTGAAAATGAGAGACAAGCGTCTAGCTTTCTGCAAAACTAAATTAGAATCACCCTGTCGTGCTTTGCCTGGATCTGCCTCATTTGCATCTTGTGTACATATCTGCCCCACAATGCATTTCTTCCTTTCCATCATCTAACATTATGCCTAATGATGATTCAAGAACATCATCTCTGGGGCTGAGTTTTCAGTCAGATTGATTTTAAGACTCAAATCGCAATCATGAGATACGAACAAACTTCAGGGACATCGTTGATATAAATATCTATAAATTGTACTTGAGAGGAGGAAAATACACATGGGAACACAAAGGTCATCTTCAATGGATGACTATATTCTGAGAGGAACCTCCGTGCAAAAGATGGATGATTCTCTAATTCCTATTATCTCAAACGCATTCAGCTTCACAGCAACTTTGCTGCATAGTCACATTACTCTCCGTGTTTCAATAGGGTTAACTTCAAATTATAATGCCACGGTAAGATTTCATAATAGCATGTAACATTGTTCTCTGATTTGTGAGCCTCTTCTACTTGACTCAGTGGTTAAGGCTCTTGTCTGCAAAGCCTGATGACCTGGATTTGATTCCCCATTACCTATGTGAAGCCAGATGCACAAAGCAGCGCATGCATCTAGATTGCTTTTGCAGAGACTGAAGCCCCTGGGATGCCCATTCTATGTCTCTCTTGTATCTCTCATTGCTTACAAATAAGTAAATAAGTAAGTAAATAAACAAATAAATAAAAGAATTTCATGTTAGTGTTGGCCTACATTGAACAAGAACTCTTAGCCATTTGTTTTACCTGCTTACTGTAATCGCTTTTGTTTTTACTGAAATAAATGATAAGTCACAAAATAGAAATAAATACAGAGGTAGAGGCATTCATAGCAATTTTCCAGCTTCAGAAATTTGGGTGGGATATGGTTTATGTCATCTCAGGGCTTAGTGATTCATAAGCATGTATCAAATTGAATACCTCTAATTCACTGACTCTTATTCAAGCCTGCATTATAGGATTTGTTGTTTTGGATTTATCTTTCTTTACTATTTTAGACAATAAAATTGAATAAATAATATAACTTCAATTAGGATGTCACTAACATAAAAGAAAACAAGGCTTGCTTCACACTTTTCTACTTACCCACTTTAAACTCACAAATTGTGCAAAATAATATGAATTTAAGAAAACACTAGATTGTGTACAGGGACCTTTCTTGGAACGTGCCAATAGATACATGAAAATGAAAAACTCATTACATGAAGATGAGAAACATTTTTTCTGTATATGTGTGTTTTCATTCTATTTGTATGCATACACATATACATATGTACAGATTCATATAATTTTAGGAAGGCAATATTACCAAACAGCTATAAGATATGAAGGGTGCCTGAAGACCATTTATTTGTCTTTGGCAGTGAGTTGTCAAGGGTAACTTCCCACAAGGGTGTTCAGGTGTCCTGTGGTATCCCTTTCTTGCCTTGTAATTCACCTGGCTGTGACCTTCTCACTACAAACAAGAGCCTCTCAACCAACTTCACTGCACGATCTTTTTCAATATGCAATATTTTCATTGCTGAAAAGAGTAGTTCCAAAATAATTCGCATATGGGTATGTTGGTAAAATATACATTGCTGCATCTGGACCATAGAATTTGTCGAGTTTCTATGGCAAAGCAGGCTTTAGAAAGTGGGTTATGCATTCAACTGTAAATAGCCTCTTTCCCTGAAAAGCAATAAGAAGCATATGGCAGGATGTTATAAATATTCCTAATAACAATATCTCAGTGATAATTTATTTACGTAAGTTAAAAGTGGCCCTTCTAATTGTGAAGACTTTACTGAGCAAGGACACACATTAGTTCTCAATTTTATTATTTCCTTCAGCTTTCTCTGAAAACAAGGCCTTTACTCTTTAAAACCTGTGTTTAAAAGTGTTATGATTACCTGTTGCATCAATGGAGAGACATTGCTCCAATGACAGCCTCCTACCCATCCAAAACCCACTCCTGGGCTTAGCCATCTAGATTATCTATTAGCAGTAGAATATGCTTTGGAGGGAAGATATGATTTTCCTGAAGTTTCTTAATGACTCAGAATTGTGTCCCCTGCATCTCTCTCTAGTTAACTCAGCAGGAAGTCTCAGCATAGCTACTGGTTTCTGACATGGCATCCGATATCCAAAGACACAGAAAAGGAGGGTATATGCTATAACTTCGCTCACAGAAAAGGTAAAACTGGAGTAGAGAGGCCACAGAGTGGCACATGACCCTTAACTATCAACTTTAAGCTCTCAGAATTCATTGCCTGAGATGTCAACAAAGTTACAAAGTGACAAGGAAAGTCACTTAGTTTTAACAGTTTCTGGAACTGGTGGGAATGGAAATTGACAGCCTGGATGTGATGAGAGAGGGGAAAGGTCTGCCTGGAAGGACTGGAGGTTTGTCTGCACTCAGTGAGTGTCTCCTGGAACTGGGGATATTATGGTTCAGTGAGCAGTGCTTGATGCACAAGCAGGAGGAGCTGAACTGAATCAATGGCACCCTATAAAAGGAAGTGGAGTAGGAGATCCTTTGGACCCATGTTCTAGATGGTTCAACAAGAGACCCTGCCTCCATGGGTAAGGTGGAGAGAGACATGCACACCTAACATCCCTGTGCACCTGCACCCAAGTGTATGCACACACACATACACACACACACTCGCCCAGACCTATCCAAATCTACATATACACATACACATACAAAAACAAATAACAACAACAAAATCTCTTTCTTCCCACATGGGCATTTGAGAAATATGAAGAAACTTACCTAAAAACAGGTCTATGGATTGGGGGCAGAAGTGGAAAACCAAGTTCCCCCTAAATAGAGTCCATCTATTATGTATCTTTAGGATATGTCCAGAACCTTGTTACTATGTGTGTGTTTTGTTTTTAATTTTGTTCTTAGCACCCACTATTCTTTAAAACCATGAAGGTTAATTTAAAAAAGTTCTAAAATTGAAATTGATAATGAACAAAGGGGAAATATTTAAATACACTTGTGTGTGAGCATGTGTGTATGTGTGTGTGCGCATGTGTGAGCATATGTGTGTGCGTGTGAGCAGGTGTTTCTCTGTGTATATGTGTGTCACTGTGTGTGTCTCAGGGTGTGTCTGAACATGTGTCTTTTTGTATCTCTGCATGCATGAGTGTGTGTGTTTGTGTGTGTATGTATGTCAGTGTATGTCTGTGAGCATGTGTGTCTCTGTGTATGAGTGAGCATGTGTGAGTGTGTGTGTCCATATGTGTCTGTAAGCATGTGTGACTCTGTGTATGTGTGAATGTGTGTTTGAACATGTATGTGTGTGTATGTGTATGACAGTGTATGACTGAGCATGTGTATCTTTGTGTGTATTTATGAGTGTGTGTGTATGTGTGTCAGTGTGTCTGTGACCATGTGTTTCTGTGTGCATGTGATTCAGTGTGTGTTTGTGTCTGTGAATATGTCTGTGAGCATGTGTATGTATGACAGTGTGTCTCTGTTTTATGTGTGTATACCTCTGTGTGTGTATGCATGTCTGTGTGAGTCTGTGTGTGTGTGTGTGTTTGTGTGTGTGAGTGTGATGCTGGAGACTGAGAACACTGCTTGTTTCCAAGGACAACTGTCACACCAAGTGAGGAGATCTCTCTGCAGTGATCTGGACTGACAGCCTTGGGATCTCAGAGAGTATTTCTTTGACAGCTCCTAGAAGAGAACTTGGAATAAGGAATCTCTGACTAGTGCAGTTCCTATGGGAAACTGAACCTCTCAGTCCCAAACTTCCAGGAGAAGGGGAATCAGCATTCATCTTCCATTATAACCAAAGTTTCTTGGGCTCTTCAAACCAGAGAGAGGCCTTTCCTCACTGAAGAAGAACGCTACGCTTAACTGTGTGCCATACATAGTATATGATATGGTCCAAAATAAGCTTTCCACTATCCTTTTTGAAGAGAACTTATGATCATGCTTGCAGGCCTTATTCTGACCCACAAAAATAATTCTGACAGAACAAAAAACCAAGACTAAACACATGAAAGATCTAGTATTCATTCCTTCCTTTTATTTTTCCTCTTAAGATTTGTATCTTTCATTGTATTACAGTGCTATGCTCCAACATCTGCTTTTCTAAGCAGTCTCTGCCTTCAGGACTAGCATTAATGTTACTCTATAAAATTGAGCCTTATGCACAAAATATTCAACCTTGATATATTTTAAATTATTTATTTATTGATTGATTGATTTTTATTATCCATAAATATGATATTTTTATAATTGAATGAGCAAATGACTTGATATTCCCATTTCCCCGATTTCCCTCTTCCCTGTCCCCAATCTACTGGATATCCTTCTCTGTGGGTAGTCTGGATCAGTCCACGTGGTAGGGGGTTATGGATTGATTGACTGATTTGAGAGAGAGTGAGAGAAAAAGATGCAGACATAAAGAGAATATGTGTGCCAGGGCCTCCAGCCACTGTAAAAGAACTCCAGACACATGTGCCAACTTGTGCATCTGGCTCTACGTGGATACTGGGGAATTGAACACTGTCCTTCTGTTTTGCAGGCAAATGCCCTAACTGCTGAGACATCTCTCCAACCCTTGAGACATTTTTAAACATATATTTTTTCTTATTAATCATATTCTTGCTATTTATTTATTTTCTTGGACAGACCTAACTTCACAAACACTACCTTCATTAACATGATTACTACCTCCCAGTTTCTCCTTTCTCTACATATAATTTCCACCTGTTCATACATCTGAATTAAAAAATATTTTATTTATTTATTTACTTATTTGAAAGAGTGAGACAGAAAGAGGTAGATAGAGAGAGAATGGACACACCAGAGCCTCTGGCCACTTCAAACAAACCTCGTGCATCACTTTGTGTATCTGGCTTTACCTGGGTATTGGGGAATCAAACTCGGGTCCTTAGGCTTTGCAAGCGAGCACCTTAACTGCTGAGCCATCTGTCCAGCCCATATATATGGTTTTTTTGAGGCTTTTTTTAAAACCAAGCTGACAACTTGATTCATTTTTCACTCACAAGTAAATATATACTCTCTGTTTGTAATCTTACATGAATTAAATGAAGAATATTAAAATACCATTATGAGTAAAAGACTCCCATCTTTAACCTTAGCAGATAACGATAATCTTTCAAGGAGACCTGCATTTCTTCTGAAGCAGTGATTCTATTCTGTATTGAACTGGAGGGAATTAGAGGAAGTGGCTATGCCTCAGCCTCCCTTTGTAGAAAGCACAGGCATTGAGAACCCAGATGAGGAAGTCCAGTTAAGCTGGAAAATCCAGAGGTCCCGTGCAGAGGAGGAACCGTATCTTATTGGGCATAGAAAACAGGAGACTCCAATTATAGAGCAAGGATAAGCCCTGGCCAGCGGCTCACAGCTGCCCACAGAAATGAGAGACACACACAGGAGCCTACAGGAAAGTTGAGACCTGAGGCATGTGAGCAGCATCTCCATTTTGACAGCCATATTGGTAGGAAGTCCTGATTGTAAGAAAATAGAATATTAATGGCTGTTTAAGGTTGCACTGGAACACCTCTCTTCTTAGTTTAGTGAAAAATGAAATTAAATCACATGATCTTGGAAAGTGATCATTTTCTGATTTTTTTTCTTTCTTTACTCCTTTCTTCTCAATAAGATGGTTTGAAATTCCACTAATAAAGGCCTGGGGAGATGACTCAGATGTTAAAGGCGTTTGTTTGCAAAGCCTGCTGGTCCTGCTGCAGTTTCCAGCCACTCACATAAAGCAGGACGGGTATTTGGTTGCACCAAGAAGAAACCCTAGCATGCATGCACACACACACACACACACACACACACACACACACACACACACACACACACACAGACACACACAGAACCGAAAAAATAATTCCAATAATTACTCAGAACCTGGACAAATGTTACTACGTAACACCATTCATTCAACCATCGACAGATTCATTTTCCATGGATTCATTGGATAGCCAGCTTCTCATATATATTAATAGAGATATCACTAAAGAAGCACTTGGAAAATAAAATTATTTTAAGTAATTGAAATGATTGAATTTCTATCTATTCTTTATAAAATGAAGTGTTCTCATATAAAGAAAACAATTGTGGTTTTTTTTTTCAATTTTTGGAGACACGATCTCACCATGTAGAGCAGGTCGGGTCCCAAATTTATAGATGTTCCTTCATCTCTCATGCTTCTGAGTGCTGAATTACAGGACTATGATTTGAAGCCTGTTGAAATACCCATATGTTTCATATCAAGGAAGTTTTTTAAATAAAGTTTAAAATATACTCCTCGATATCTGTGAGATCCGCTTTCTATTTTGCACAAAGATTTGGAAGGATTTGGACTTCTGGTCTCATCTTTCTTTTTTGTCATTAAAGTATTTTGCTTGCTTTTTTTTTTCCTTCTGGAGAAAGAGAAAATGAGTGAATATTCAAATAATCAGTAAGAAAAAGGAACCACAAAATCATGGTGTATCTCAGTAAAGCTAATATAAAAATCTCAGTTTATAATATTATCCTAAAAATAGTTTTGAGCAATAGATAAAATTAGATTTTTCAGAATGAGAATATTATACATGTTTATTTCATTACTAATCAAGGGTGCCTTAATTTTGAGACTAGACCTTGACTTTTAAAGAAAAACACATAGACATTTCTACTTCTATAAATATTTCAAAAAGATAGTACTTTGGTTTATTTGCAGTTTATAAAATTCTAGCAGAGAAGAAATTACCCCTGTTCTACTTGTAATGCTGTTTGTCAGTTGGCTACAGCACCATGCAATGCAATGAAAGCACTTTGCTTTCTGTCCAGTTTGTGGGGCACATCAAAATATAAGGAGAAAGCTTTCATTATATTCATTAAAAGTAACAATTTATGGGCTAGGGCTTAGTTGGTATGAGGATCTGAGTTCAGGTGTCCATCACTCACAAAAATGCTGGGTGTGGTTGTACAAACCTTTAATCCCAGGGTTGCACATGAGGGAATTTTGTGATTTTGGGGGCAAGCTGGCTGGCTAGATTCATCAAATCAATGAGCCCTGCCTTAAGTAAGAGACTATCTCAATGAGTAAGATTCAGAAGCCATTGAAGAAGATGACATTGAATATTAATTGCGGCCTCATATGCACTGCCAACATATACACACACTTGCACATGCATGTGTATTTATATATACAAACATACACCCAGTATGTACGTGCACACTCAAAAAATAATAACATAAAAATAAAGGACTGTGGAAGTGTGCCATAAAAGGAGAAAAGTCTATAAATTATATTTAAAGGCATCATCAGCCACTGGACTGAATCAGCTATCCCATGAACATTATATTTGGTTCAGTTGACAAAGTTAGGAAACATCATTTACTATGGCAGGGTGGGTAACTGAACATAAGCTATGCCTTAGTTTTTACTTTGTTCAGGTTGAACCCAGGCCTCATCAATGCTATGTACGTGCTATACTGCGGGGCTGCTTCTAGCCCTTGTAATGTCTTTTTTGTTTGTCTTGTTTTTTATTTAAGAAATAGAAGTATATGAATCATAGATAGTACTTAAAAGGAGAAGTGGATCTATCATTGGAGAGTAATTGGTTTAAAGGAAAGTTGAGAGGAGGGAAGAACAAGGCTGGGTGATTTGGGAAAGAATATCACATTCCATTTCTTATGCAGCTTCTCATATTGCCTTGTGCAAAGAGGAAGAAGACTAGAACAGACAAGGGCTGAGGAAGAGGAGTGAGGAGGAATAAAATTCAAGAGTATGTATGAAAATCCCATGCAGAACCCCAGTGTTTTATTTGCTAGTTGCAACATTAATAAATTATAGAGAAAAACAGAGTGAATTAAAAATACACATTGTTATACATTGTTCTTATATATTATTCTTATACATATGTTCTTGTACACTGAAATAGACATTAAAGTGTTGGGGAGTAAAAAAAATCATGCTGTCTATAAATTATCCTTAAATGATTCAACATTTCAGAGGAAAAAAAGAGTGATTACAGGAGAGGAGAGAGAGATTGAGAGAGAAAAGAAGATATAGCAATTCAAAAAATGATAGCAAACTGAAGGGGAAATAATAGACAATAGGTGTATCTAATTAAAGAGTATTTTACTATCCTTTTACAATAGATTTTAAAAGTATTTATTTATCTGCAAGCAGAGAGAGGTGTGAAGAAAGAGAGAGAGAATGAGGGTGAGAGACAGGGAATGAGCAGGACAGAGCATTTTGCTATTGTAAATGAATTCCAGATGTGCATCTGGCTTATGTGGGTACTGGGGAATTGAACCCTGCTCAGAAAGTAAATAATTTGTAAATAAGTGCCTTTAACCATTGAGCCATCACTCTAGCCTTACTATCCTTATTTTGAAAGGTATTGGAGCATAGAATTATTTCCAAATAAGGGCTTAAAATAGAGTCTTAAAATTAATATACAAGTGACATACACTGATAGAAATATTTTTTAAAAATTCAATAACAGAAAAACAGTTGAGACTAAATCCAAATGAAAGTGCACCTGAACCCAACTGTTAAGAGTATCACACACACAATGCTGTCTGAACCATCTGAAAGTACACGTAGAATCAAACAGGAGAGCAAACTGCCTCATGGGAAGCTACCCTGAGTCTGTCAATGCTTAAATATACATTAGACTTCCTCTCAGCAAACTCCAAACTTTGCTTCTAGAAACAAAACTATGTGAGATGAATAACAGAAAAGTTGGAAAAGGGCACAGGTAGGCAAAATATTGAAGAAAATTTCACTTTGGTAAATGATGTAATGACAAAGGTCATATAGAATCCATTTTACCCAATAGTTATATTTTCTGATTTTCAGAAAATTTATTTTTCATCTGTAATTTTAGGAGTAAAAAGTATAGCTAATAAGCTGGTAGGAGGGACATAGAGAGTGATAAAAGTATTTATATAAATTAAGGTAAAAAAGGAATTAAATAATTGATTCATCAAACACAAGGTTGGTTATAAATGTAAGCCACTACTTTGACAGATTACAGTAAAAAATAAAAATATTAATTTTTCCTTAGGTCAATTACTATGCTGTTAAGAAATTTCTCTATTATTTGAAGTATCTCCATTCTTGATATAAACTATCTAGGTAATGGTGTATTGTAGTCTTACTTGAGTGTTATGGTATGTTCACTTGAATTTTGGATAAGATTTTCATCAATTAAAATTTCTAATTATGAGGATGGGGAAATGGTTCAGTGGTCAAAGCTCTGGCTTGCAAAGCCTCACAACCCAGGTTCCATTCCCCAGTACCCATGTAAAGCCAGATGCACAGAGTGGGGCATTAAGAGTTTGTTTGCAGTAGCTGGAGGCCCTGGCACTCCCATCTTTCTATCTTCCTTCTTTCTCTTTCCCTGCTTGCAAATACATAAATACATAAATAAATAAATACATAAATTAAATTCTAATCTTTGTTCTTGCCACAAAGGTTTTCATTTGGTCTTTAATTTTTAAGACAAATTCAGGGTGTGGAATTCTGGGCTGCTCCTTCTTTTATCTAACCCATAGTGCTCACTAAACCATTGATTCCTCACTTTCATAATTCTAGTTAAAAATTGTTGTTTTCATTATTTATGTTGCATGTTGGCCATGGTTCCATTGGGTTATATATAGTCTCAAGTTTATTGTTTCCATTGCGTTATACTTTTATGTTTATTGTTTTTTAGGGTTTTTTATACACCCCTGTAGATTCCTCATCTACCTTCCACTATCACCGATTTTCTAGTACCTTATCTGTGTTTTCTTTTTTTAGATGCATGTGTGTGTGTGTGTGTTTGTGTGTGTGTGTGTGTGTGTGAACACATGTGTGAGCATGCGTGCAGGGATTGGAGGACAACTGATTGGTTGTCGTGCTCAGGAGCACCTGCCTTGAGATCGGGTCTCTCATTTGTCTGGATCTCACCCATTAGGCTAGAGAGCTTCAAGCAATGCCCTGCCCCCACCTCCTCAACACTGAGATTATAGATGCAAGCCAAGATGCCTGGCATTTTATGTGGGAACTAGGGATTTAAACTCTGGTCCTCATGCTTATGACAGAAGAATTTTACCAACTGAGCTATCTCCCCAGCCTTATTGTCTGTCATTTTAAACATCACTAAATTCATGTGCACTTTTAGCTTTCCTTGTGTATTTTTGCATATGGTTCTTTGAGCTTCTTTCATTTGGTTTGAAATTTTTAATCCCTCACTGAGGAAATTCTTGGCTAATCTGCAAATATTGTCTTAGAAAAAAATTTCATTTTCTTTTGAGATTCTATAATAATCTTTTCATCACTACTACTTGTCTCTAATGGCCTTTTATAAATATTCTATTTTTCTATACATGTTTGATTTTAAATATTTTATTTAGACTTTTCTTTGTCTTGCTACTTTGCTCTGTTATGTTTAGCTCACTGCTTGAAACTTCCATACACTTATTGATGTACAATTAACATTTATCCTTTGATTCAATTCAATGAGTCAAAATTTCTGAAGACTTTCTTCCATCTTTTCTTTTTTTGTAATGAAATACTTTTGTCCACACCCGATAATAGCAATGTATGCTTTACCTATGGGAAAGCTTCTGTGTTTTTAGCCATTTCTTCCAGTCTTCTGATTTTCCAGCTATATTTTAGTTGGATGCTGAGTGCACTGGATAAGACATTAGCTTCTGCTGAATCCTTGGGGAGAAGATATGCACCCATTTTTTAATGGAAAGTCAAAATAAAAGTCATTGTAATTTTCACTTGGAATCCAGCTGATGTTGAAACCTGAGCAGATTTCTACTTTCTGCTCATCTTGTCTCCCTTGTTTGGGAATTGAAAGTTGGCAGAGTTTCCACAAGGCTCCTAAACACTTCTCCCTATTCTATGCGTTTTCTTCATGTGTTTATCTGGCTCTTGGCTCTCGGGACCTGTGAGGTCACTTGAGGCCATAGTGGGCTGCTCAGCATCTCTGCTATTTTGTTTCCTTCTCCTTTCGCTTCACTGAGAATCTCCAAATGCCATGAAAGGAACAGAACTGTTTACAGTCAATACTTCCCTTCTCTCCCCGGTTGTTTTAGAAAATCAAATTCTAACTTTCGTCTTCCAAGTCATATGACTCTGTTAAGATCTTGAATCCAATTTTATAAAACTGATTTATTTGGAGAGAGAGAGAGAGAGAGAGAGAGAGAGAGAGAGAGAGAGAGAGAGAGAGAGAGAGAGAGGAGTGGATAGAGCTGGGGCCTCTAGCCACTACAAAGAAACGGCAGAAGTGTGTGCCACTTTGTGCATCTGGCTTTATCTGAGAACTAGGGAACCTTATGGGGATTCTTTACCACTGGGCCATCATCTCTCCAGCTCCCTGAATCCAAGTTGTCAATCTCCTAGTTATTATTTTCTGCTTAACTTTTAAACTGTTTGGCCTCACAACATGCATTTATCAGAAAATATTTCCTAGCAGGATAACTAACCACTAACTTAAGGTGTATCTCTGGTTTCTTTTAGTTTGCGAAAGGTGGGTGGAACATTGCAGCACCAAGTCCAACCAGTTAGCTTCAACAGCAGAAAGTCTTGTCTTAGTTCTGGGACTGGTATTGTTAAAATTCAAGTATCAGTTGAATTGGTTCCTTCTGAGAGCTGGGAGGAAATGATCTGTGTTACGCATATTTCTATGTGACTTATAGGCAATTTTAGGATTACCTTGTTGCTTATAGAAGCGACATTCAAATATTTATTTTCATTTTCATATGACATTCTCTCTGAATGCATTCTCCAATTTCTATTAGAAGATCACACTAGCTTAGAGGCCTAACCTATTGCAAAATGGATTCATTATAATTTAATTAATTATGTATTCCATGAACATATTTCCACTTAAGTCACATTTGTAGATAGCAAAAGCTAGAACCCTATGATACAAAGTGGGGAAACATCCTTAAGCTTACAGACTCCCCTCAGGCCTCTGAGTCCTTTCAGTCAGCTCTTTGGGTCATTCTCCAGTGTCTTCTGGAAAATCATTTATGTGCTTTCCAACTTTTCTAACTGTTCTTGCCAGTGTGATTAGTGTGATGCCTGTTGGCCAGTGAAGTCCTAAATAAAAACTCACCATTCATCTGAAATTAGTAACTATTCAACAGTGTATCATACTCTTTTTAGCTACTCTAGGAGAATTTTACTAACGGAGAGTAGGGTCATAATTGAGAATGTCTGTACCATCATCACATAACAGTTGCTTAAATTTCAACTTGATAGTTTTAAAATGTTGATCACAGAAGAAAGAAGACAGTTAAATGTTTTCTGAGAGAATCTGTTCCTTTTCCATGTCCTGAGCACATGTCCTCCAACCCACCCAAACAGCTGTAGGTACAAAAGAAAAATAAAGTTGTGAATGAAGTCTGAATGTCAATGCTATTCAAGTAAATGATAGTTGTACGGCTTCCCAAATTTCACTTAGGAACTTGTGTTCCAGATTTAAAGCAGGTCTCAAACAGAAAGCCATGATGGTGGAAACAGATACAACAAAAACAAACAAACAAACAAAACCAGAGTTTCTACCTGCTGGCATCACAGTCCGTTTTAACTTCTCAAACAGAATTAGCTTGGCTGTCTTGGATAGGTGTTAGACACATCGGCTCCTCTGGTTTTCTTGTTTTTCATATTTTCCTTAATTATATCAGGATGGGTTTTGGTCTGTTGCTCTTAAAGAGAGTCTCTGTAATACTGCAGCAATTAAATTCCACACACAAATTATTCAGATTTGGAAACTGACCCAGAAATAATATTAAGAAAACAGATCATGTCTCAAAGTGTAGATGGTTGCTACACATTGCATCCTTATGTCTTTTTTCCTTTTCATATACATATGTTAAAGTTTTGAGACTTCATGTCTTTCTGAATCATGCCTTTCTGAATCACCTTGAGGTTTTTCATCATATTGACTGACTTCAAAACTAACTATAAGATTTTTGTTGATTGAAGCCAGGTGAGGTGTCCTATGCCTTTAATCCCAGCAATAGGGAGGCTGAGAGGCTGAGGTAGGAGGACTGTTAAGACTTTGAGGTCAGCCTGAGCTACAGAATGCCTGATTAGCCTGGGCTTGAGTGAGACCCTACCTTGAAAACAACAACAGGTTCTTGTTAATTGAGAGTGTGAATACCATTTTTTTCTATGTTTCAAATATATAACAAATATCCTATAGATTAGTCACAAAGATTAGTAGAGAAAATATAAGTAACATACTTTATAGATTGTTCTCTCATATTAAATGACCAATGAGAACTTTTCTTATTAATCAACACACAGAGCTTGAAGCACACATTCCACTACACTCGCAAGTGTCTGTTTAAGACAGGAATTTTCAATTATTAAATATTTATGCACACATGTATAAGTGGGCACATTCATATGTGTATATAGAATTTACAAATTACATACATGCACATACATCAGCTCACATAAACACATAAACACATATGTGTACATCTAGACACATCAATATACATATATACAAATAGGTGTATATAGGCATATTTGTTTAATTTTATTATGCTTTAAAATCTGTAAAGTCTTTATGCTGGTGAAGATTTAGGTATCGTTAAACTCTACAGGAGAGGTATGAATGAAAGCAGGTCTAAAAATGTCCTTCTGGGAGGAATTTTTATCATAAAGTATTGTTTCATTGGTTTTTATTATGTACTTCACTTTTACTGAAGCATAGATTTTTAAATATTTTATTATTGTTAATATTTGGCATACCCTCAATAATGTATTACCTAAAGGTTACTCTTGTTTTATTCAGCATTATTTTTGGAGATGTGCTAAATGTTGAACTACTGCAATTCTGTCGTTCTTGATTCCAAAAAACAAAGACATTGGAGGCAAAAGTACTTTGATATAATGAAATAGAATTACAGAGTTTGATTTAATAAATGTCCTCTGAACCTGTCTGAAATAAAAGTCATTCAGAAGAAAGAATTTAGTGAGGATGAGAACTACAAATAATTTCTTGCCTGTGATAGTTAGAAAGATATTACTGAAAACCAATTCTAGCACACTTATGTACTCATTAATCATTAATATAACTTAATGTCCTATAAATGTATGATTGTAAAAGATTGATCCTATGTACCTTTTTGTTCTGAATTATTTGGGAAGAGAAAATAGGCAGAGAGAAGCAAGTTTATCAATGAAATATCTTTTCATTGACTACTGATCAAATTTAAATTAGCTCTACAATTCCTATTCCAGACACGTTTTGACATATGCTATACAGTTCTGCTTCAATCTTGTTGTATAACAGTGATAATGATAACAGTAAAACAATGGCATAGTGCTTACTTCAAACATATGCTCCAAGATTCCTTTGCTTCTGGATGCTTCAAAATGCTCTGAGATTTCTTCAGACAGGTAATCCTCCTGCAGGTGTCAGTGATACCCCAAGTCCTGGTGTTTCCTCCAATATGAGCCCTGGGAAAGTTCGTAACTCTAGCACAAAATATTAGCT
Organism: Zapus hudsonius; assembly: GCA_004024765.1. Lineage (NCBI taxonomy): Eukaryota > Metazoa > Chordata > Mammalia > Rodentia > Dipodidae > Zapus > Zapus hudsonius. Next base: position 13,875 of record PVHP010018324.1, on the reverse strand, counting down.
TCAAAGAATTTTTCACCCTCTTCTGGCATTCTCTTCACATGGGTATTATCTAACAAAGGCCTTTTTATTTTTGAAGTTTATGCCAAAATTCTTAAGTAATACATACTTGAAATTAACATATACAACTGTAACACTTCTGAAATTGAGATCAAGAAGCTTTCTGATTATTTGGAGAGAGAAACCAATAAGGAATCATGTCTTGGATAAAAATATATGTCCTTGATTAGACATTGAGGGCAATAAAAACATAGGAAGTTTGAGCTGGGCATGGTGGTGCATGTCTTTAACCCCAGCACTGGAGAGGCAGAGGTAGTAGAATCACTGTGAGTTTGAGGTCACCCTGAGAATACATAGTGAATTCCAGGTCAGCCTGGGCTAGAGATATAAAAGTGATTAGTTGGTAATGCATGGTAATTTCTATATGAATAAACTTTGAACTTTTTGTTAAAATATGAAACCTCTTCAAAAACTAACCATGCATATCCATAGCCTTTACTTAAGAAAATAAAAATCACTGACTGTTTTCTTCTAAGCATCTTGCCTATCTTTGTCTATGAAGCTTGGATAAGATTAGCATTTGGAATTAGTGTGCTCACCAAAACAATATTCCATCCTTAAAGTGAGTGTGGCAGAGGCTAGCTCCTTGTGGTGTGCTGAACAGGTTTAAGAGATGCTCAGAGACAAGGCATATCCTTCTGACACCCCTTCCCAGTGACCTGCATCCTCCAGCCAGGGATCACTGTCTAATAGGCCATTCGGCTGGCGACTCCATTGGTGTGATCATATCCTTATGATCTAATCACTTCTCAATGGCGCTAACAGATGAGAGTCAATACCTTCAACACATGAGCTTTTCAGGCAACATTTCTTTATTCAATATGAAAACATTAACGTGTGGTTCAAATGCAGATGATAAAGTCATGAAGTTGGAGCCCTCATGCCTGTTATAAGTGCCTTTATAAAAAGGAATGAAGAAGCTTCTTTGCTCTTATACTGAGTGAGGGTGCACTAGTGACACTCCATATACCAGGACATGGCCCTCACCAGACACTGTATCTCCTTCTGCCTCCGTCTTGGACATTCTGGTCTCCAGAACTGCGAGAAACAAATGTTTGCTGTTTGTAAGCTGTTCAATTGATTATATTTCTGCAATGGTAGCCTAAACTTGCTAAGAAACTTAAAATCTCAATTTAAAGAAAGTTAGAATAAGTGCTTAGCCTGGTATTACCACCAGTGGCATAACAACAAGTGGAATTATAATTGGTGATTTTGATGGGGCATAAATGAAGAAATTATTCTTTGAGGATAACATGTACTTGGAATTGTGGGATAGAAGATAAGAAAGAAAGGATATGAATCTATCTGTGTCTGCACAGCATAGAAAAACCTCAGTGCCAGGGATAGGATACCTTTCAGGGAGTTGTCAGCCAGGGAGATTTTCCTGAGGCCCCAATACATTACAGGCTATTGTCAAGGCCCTTGGTTGCTCACAAGAATGAGATGGTAAGACCCTATTGCTGATGACCACATATGCTTGGGCTGCAGGTCACTGAGAAATCAACTTGGAGCTGAGCTGGAATCCTCCTTCCTGTTAACCAGTTGACAGAAAGCTGGACAAAGCTATGGCTGCCTGCAGCCCTATGGGAGAGAGAAGTCATTAATGGTGGTGAACAGCATTGGACCTTGCAAGCCTTAAGACTAGCCAGCCAGGCCAAATGTGCCAACTGGTGCAATAGTGGCATGTCTATTGTGGGGGAAACCAATTGGTCTCTAATTGAACTGCTGAAGGCCTGCTCCATGGGAGTGAAAACATGCCTGGTACTGAAGACCTAGTCAAAAGCCTATGGCAGGGGAGGTCTTGAATCCTTGGAGAGTAATGCCTGCTGTTGTCTGGCTAAATACTTATTTTAAACTCATCAAACTGACTTATAAACAGTTTTTTTTTTTAAAAATAAGCATACCCATATAATAATGCTACTCTCACTCTTGTCTAGAGAAGCTTCTCTTTTTCTGATGGCAGTGACCACTGGGATGACTCAAAAGACACCACCACAGTGCTGAGAAGAAATGACAGTGGAGTGTTCAGCACTGGGACATCTCTATCACACTTCCCGAGGTTCAAGGTCTATTGCAGAAGAGGTGGTGGAAAGATTATAAGAGTCAAAGGAAGGGTAGGACTGCTTACAACGCAAACTTTCCAGACACAAAATGAACTTGATGTTCATGACCTCGAAGTGCCTGATAATACCTACACATCATGGGAGGAAAAGATGATGACACTGAAACAAAACAGAAGTAATTGAGAGGGGGAGGAGATGTGGGAGAGGGGGGAGTGAATCTTAAGTGTTTATGGTCTATAATAATGGAAGCTATCAATAAAAGTCAAAAAATGATCAACTTTTTGCAAGATTTGGAGAAGAATGGTCATCATAACAGTGCAGTTAACACATTCATAAAGAAGTCAGTACCATGGGGGGAGGTTGGAAATGGTAAATTTTATTTTCAAACTATCACTTTTTCACCATTATTCATACAGTTTCTGGAAAAAGTCTCATTCTTCTCTAAGTATTTGTTCTTCTGCATATTCTCTGAACTATTGTCTTTGATCAGATGTCAACTGACCCCATTAGTCAAATCAGCTGTTAATCCTCAAAACTGAAGTCACATGAAAATTTGATCAACTTTTAAAAATATTTTTATTTATTTTGTTATAATCAGAGGGAGATGGAAGAGAGAGAGAATGGGCACTCCAGAGCATCTAACCAATGCAAACGAACCCCAGATACATGTGCCACTTTGTGCATCTGGATTTACTTGGGTACTGGGGAATTGAACCCAGGTTGTTAGACTCTGTAGGCAAACTCCTTAACTACTGAGCCATCGCTCCAGCCACTGATCAATTTTTAAGCTTGTGAATGGAAAAATGAAAGTGTGATCCAATTTTAGTAGGGATTGTGGGAAGTGGCCACAAAGATCCTGAATCCCATAATTTTTTCCTCTTGGAATTTTGTGGTTCTTATGTTGAAGTTGCTAATGTTGCCTTTTGACTAGTGATCAATAAAACTGTTAAGAAGCAATTCTGACCCATTTAAAATTTGTAGCACAAATGTATGTCAATCAAAGTAATTTCATCCTATAATATTTGCCAAATGAAAATGGACTCCGAGACTGTAGGATTAGTTAGCATCTGTTTGTAAAGAAGGGGATGTGTTTCCAAGTGCAAGATCTCTACAAGGAAATTATTTTTTTAACTTGCAATTTAAACAGGATTTGTGATTTAAGGGCCAGCTCCACCAGAAATCACAGATGATATTTTCTCTAATAATTACAGAATCTTAATTACATGTAGCTTTTTTTTGGAAAATAGTCAAATATACAGAAAGTGAGAATAAAATAAACCCTAATAATGGGATGGGGCAGGAGTCAAAGGAGGGAGGTAGCTAAAGGACACAAAGTGACAGAAATGTAAACAACTCTAGAGATTCCTTGCAGAGCCAAAAGACCTAGTGTTAGTAAAGATATATATATATATATAAATTTTTTTGTTAAATAATTACATTTTAGCTATCTTCCAAAACAGTAACTGTGGATGAATTCTGGATCATATTATCTATTTCTCTTTTGATGGAGCCCATAAATCTAAGCTTTTCATAATAATTTTCGAAAATATTTTCTATACAGAAAATTCTAGCGTACATGACTTATTTTGGTAATTGTTCTAAATTGAGAAGTTCCTGGGTATTTGCCATTTCCTATCTATTTGTCAGATATTTTTTATCCATATGTATGGGAATAAAACATTGTTTATTTTAAACACATATGATGCTCTACATAACTTTCTATGTAAAATTGTTCCATTTTATCAAATGGTGATGGCCTTCATTAAAATGCAATTGACTAATAAACTTCACTTGCTTTGGATACATTATCTCAATCAGCTTTCCTGACAATCTGACAAACTGGGCACTATTATTTACAATTTTAAGATGAAGACATTGATACTTAGAGAAATGCAGAAATAACATAACAAGCAAGTGGAAAAATTACAGGTGAAATAGAGTCTTTCCAAATAAAAATCATTTTTTCTTTCCACAAACATTACTGTCTATTTTATTAATAAATTAGTGATGGCTGGGATGCCACTTTGCTGACTTTATGTAAGAAATGTCTTTATAAGAAACTTAAAACCATCATAAAAATCCCCACAACCTTGATATTGTAGTAGTAGCAATTAAAGTAAATTTGTGGTTTTGTTCTGAAAAGCATTGCACTAAGTAGAATTTTGAAAGGTTTGATCTTTGTTTAACCAAGCCAAAGATCTGTTATTTAAGACAGACAAATGTGTCTTAGTTTTTTTTTTTTTTTTGCAGAAATAAAGACTGAAAAGAAACAGTGTAACTTTAAGGTTTAATTACCAAAAAGAGAAGGTTTGAATGGAAGATATGTTGAATAAGTCCTGCTCATCCACAAAAGAAAGAATTCTTTCTTTTTTAAAATATTTTATTTATTCATTTTCAAGCAGACACAGAGAGAGAGAGAGAGAGAGAGAGAGAGAGAGAGAGAGAGAGAGAGAGCAGCACCAGGGCCACCACCTTGTGGGTCTGGTTTATGTGGGTCCTGGGGAATTGAACCCGGGGCCTTAGGCACTGGAGGCAAGTGCCTTAACCACTGAGCCATCTCTCCAGCCCGAATTCTTTCAAAGTGAAGGTAGGAGACATCAGCATGAGCCATGCTAAGGAAACAGTCAGTTTTATAATGATGAGAACCATTATAATAAACTAATAAGAAAATATTTGCTTTTTTATCACAGGAATAACTGACATAAACAATGGTGGGAATATCCAGAATATCCAGACATTGTTCCTCTCAGCAACAACACACAAAGCGCTGCGGGTGGGGGTGGGGGGAGACAGGCTACCTCTTGAGCTAATCAAAACCCTCTACCCCATGGACTGATCCAGTGTGAACACTGAAGAGGACCTCCAGTGGGTTGGGGAGAGGGAGGAGGGAAATAGGGGTACCATCATAAGATTTGCTCCTATCTACTAATTATCGATAATAAAGATATTTTTAAAAAGAATACAAATGAAAGGAAACAGAATGGCAAGAAAAATCTGAATGAAAAAGGGCTCAGGATTGTTAGAAGAGCAAGTGAGAAACGATGTAGAAGTTAACACTGAAAAAATACAAGTGTTCTTTCTTAACAATGGCCAGCACAGGAAAGGCCTAACTAGCTCGATTTAATGCACACTTTCTCAGTTGGGATGTTTGGTCTTGGTTATCAATGACCCAATTTCCAGATGTCTGGGGATGGTGAGATGCTCCTGGGAGTGTCTGTGCAGGTGTCTCCACAGAGAACTGACAAGGGACAGCGTCTGGGAAGAAGACTCACCCTGGGTGTGGGCAGCTTCTCTCACCAGTCTGAAACTCACATGGAAGGAAGTTGGAGAATGGCAGGTTGTCTTAGGACAAATCTTTTTGGGGTGAGCGTAGGTGTATGCCTGCTTCCATTGTCACACATCTATCTATCTATCTATCTATCTATCTATCTATCTATCTATCTATCTATCTATATTCTATCTATCGTTATTATTCAAAATTAGATACATTGTATGGGCAAATATTATATTGTTATCCCATTTTCCTCCTCCCTGTCCCCAACCCACTGGGTATCCTCCTCAGTGGGGATGCTGGATCAACCTGAGGGTTGGGGGGCACAGTAGTCAGCCAGGACCCCCCCTCGTTTGTGTGGTGTTGCTGAGGGGAGTAAAGTCTCTGGATATTCTCCTCCACCATGGCTCTTACAATCTTTCCACCCCCTCTTCTGCTCAGTTCCCTGAGTCATGGTGGGTGAGTTTTAAATCTACTTAATTGTTGAGATCTTAAGATACTCCGTACTTCTGCTTTGGGATGTGTTGGAAATCCTTATCTGTCCCTTTCACTTATTCTAGGTTGACTGATTGGCTGTGGTTATAGGTCTCTCGCTTATCCCATCACACTCTCAAGGGTATCGTTTAGGGTCCACACGATATGCCTGGGGAGGTTAATCTCTTGCCAGGGTGTCAGCCATCTGCCTGTGGTTCTTTGGTGGGGTTGGCACTGCCTTCTGCAAAATATTAACAGAGTCTCCATCAGAGAGTGAGATCAGTATGGGTTAACTAAGATACACATTTCTAATTTGACAATGTCACACACATTTTGCTCCAGTTTCTTCCAAGTTTCAACGTAGACTCAATGCCAGTAACTCCAGGGAACTTTCAGGTCTTCAGCACCAGGTTCTGGACTCCTGGGCCTTCCAGGGTGCAAACAGCCATTGTTGCATATGCGGTCCTTATTGTGTAACCAGCCAAGCAAATCTCCATAGCGCTGGGATTACAGGCACTCGCTGCTCTGAACAGTTTTTATGTGCGTGTTGGGGATGCAAACCTAGATCCCCCAGCTTGTGTGGTAAATGCTTTATTGACTGAACCATCTCCACAGCCATAGGCAATTATTTTGACTCCCAATCTCATATTTCAAAGATGAAATATTATGGATGACAGACTATTAATTATATTTTTATAAATTGAGGGTTTCTGAAATCAGTAAATATTTTTATCAAAAACATAACATGGATAGATGTCTTAGTGGTTATTCCCAGTACCCATGTAAAGCCCAAAGCAAAAGAGGGCACATGCATCTGGAGTTCATTTGTTGCTCCTGGAGGCCCTGGTTGTGCCCATTCTCTCTCTTTCCCTCTCCCTCCCTCCCCCCTCTCTCTCTGTATTTTATAAGCTAAAAAGAAACCCACATCTATTAGTCCCTTCATGATTTCTCTATACTATACAGAAGAAAGATAACACATATTAACACACACCTTTATTTACCAGAATATTTGGTAAGTTACTTTCTTAGGCATTTTTCTTGAAGAGCAACGCATGTCACCGCCCCTAGTACTTTTTGTCTGTGAATTTTTGCAATTCATCCCTCCAGCTTCCTAGCTCTCAGAATTACAGCATCATCCAAAATGGCAATGTAGAACAGGCTGCTTGGACCTTAACCTAGAATTTATGCATTAGTTCTTTTCTCTAACTTATAACCTATCTTATTTTGTTGGCATTGTGTGATATTCTTCTAACCTTGGCCCAAACGATATATTTCTAAGGATGAAAATAAAAGTTGACTCATTTGTAATTAAGATAGTAATTAATCTCTAGACTGCCTTGGGGGACAGATCATTCTGATGCCATCTGGACATGATCAAAAATCCCAGAGAATGGAAGCTTATGGTCTGTGACATTTTAATTTCTTTTTATATAATTAAGACAATTTGCTTTATATAAACTACAATCTTTTTTTAAAATAAGGTTCTGTGGCAGTGGATTCTACATACTTGCAGGATATCCAAAGCTCCATCCCAATGATACTTGCAGTAGAATCCTAACTCTTGTCCAGGTTTTGCAAGCATCAGCATTTCTTATTTCATCATTAGGTCAGTTTTGTAAAGAGATGCTTTGAGTCAAGCTCACTGGGAATAGTTATTTCAGTGATTCCAAGTTTAGATTCTGTGAAATCCACATTTTTATATGATATGAAAAACTAAGTTATCAGATTCACCCTCTTCCCCAAGCTTATAGGTTCTACTACTAAAATCCAATACAGATGCAAGGCCTGGTTAACCATCCAACTCCAAGAATCATAAGAAAATGTGGAATTTGATGCTAAAATTACATACTGTTTAATCTAATTGCCTATAATTGAAATAGTTTTATCATCTACATGATTGAAAGATCATATTTGTAATTACTATCATAACAATAATTATACATTTTCTACAAAGTTTTAAAGATTAAATTAGGTAATTTTAAGATGTTTTATATTCCAAAAATCTAACCCAATATGGATGTATACTACATTAATTATATAATTATATGCTATAATATATTAATATAAATTAATTGATATATTATATAAATATATAATATTAATTATATATCTAACATTATATTATAATATTATATATCTATATAATATCTTGGCTATTTCCAGAGATAACTTTTATTATAGTGTGCATTATTTACTTTCCTTGTTTCTGTCAGCAAATATATAATATGGCTTTAATGTCATATGCAGTGATAAAGTGATCCATTTTCAAGAAGACACAACAAGTCACAACATGCATACAACTAATAGTAGAACATCAAAAATACATGGGAAAAATTGAGAGAACAGAAGAGTAGAAAAATCCACTATTATTTGAAGATGGTGATGTTATTCTTCCAGTAACTGATAAACCAGAGTGGATAAAACTAACTAAGACTGATGATAAATGTATAAGGGAGAATATTAAATGTCATTCATGATATATTCAGTCAACCAACAGCACAATACACATTTTTTTCACTAGTTCATGTGGAAATTTTCTAAAATGAATTATGTCCTGGGTTACAAAATGTATCTTAGTCAATTTGAAAGACCTGAACTCTTTTAAAGTGTACTTTCAGAGTATAATGGAATTAAAGAAGACTTTAGTGATGTAAAGATTTGTGAAGATTCATAAAAGTTGGGAATAATATTTTATGTTGAATGGGTCAAAAAGTCTCAAAATTGAAAAAAGTATATACTAAATAAAATTTAAAATAAAGTTTAGCAATACTTATTGGGACAATGAAAGTAACATGTAAATAAAAGCAAAAACTGCAAAATCAATGGAATTGAAGCTTTTATCTCTGGAATCTAGGAAAGGAACCGTTGAAAGGAAGCAGAAGCAGTGTAATCAGAGCAGAAAACAATGACATTGGAAAGGAGAAATCAGTGTCGAAAATCCGGTACTTCTAATCTGCTTCCTTGAGAAGTATTAGTGAGTTATTTCTAGATAAATTTAATCACATTCTTGAAATAGTAATTCAAAAGAGTAAGGATGTAAATTTAAAATGTTATAAGGAGCCTTACTGCTAACACCAATTCAGCACTTTGTGAACCTGATATTATAATTTAGATGGAAAGATCCAATTCCTCAAAAAATAAAAGCCCTCTGAACATTCACAAAAAAGAAATAATGTAAATAAGCCAATGCTTATTAAAGACTGAGACAATAATTAAAAATACTACAAAATAGAGGACAGCTCCATATTTTTATTGCTATTATCAAATGTCTAAGGAAGAAAACATACCAATACTTCATAATCACTTCAAGAAAACAGAAATAGAGTACTAAAAATTAAAATGTGCACACCATGAAAAGCACTGTTAAGAGGATGAAAAGACAAGCCAAAGATCAAAGAGAAAATCCCTCTAAGACAGGAAACCGATAAGAGTCTTAAATGAGCATTATAGGAAGAACACTTGAAGCAAAGGTAGGTGATAAGGAATTAATTAAAATGTATAAAAATTCTGACCAACCAGCTTGTTGTAGACAAGTAAATTCTGACCAGCTTGTTGTAGACAACAAGTCCCACAATGATCGCATGAACATGAACCAAGCACTATTTTATGGGAGGAAGGGATTTATTTAAGTTTTACAGATACGTGGGAAATTTCATCAATGGCAGAAGCAGATTCAAACAGAGAGAAAAACCACAACTAGCCAGCAAAAACCAAAAAGCAGTAAGCAGAACACCTAGAGCGCAGACTTCTCTGCGTGCCTTCAAATTGTTTGAAAATAAAATTTAATAATAATGAAAATAAAATTGATTGTCAGATATATACTGACAGAAACAGGGAAAGTAAAGAATGCACACTATACTAAAAGTTATCTCTGGAAATAGTCAAGATATTATATAATACATAATATCAATATAATATATTAATATATAATATATATTATAAATTTATAATTATATAATATATAATAATATATTATATGTTATATAATATATTAATATATAACACATATATTATATTAATAGTATTATCATATTATATTATATTAATTATATTACATATATTATATGTACATATATTATATATATTATATATGTTATATATGTATATATATATTTGTTTCTTTGAAGTAGGGTCTAGCTTGCTCTAGCTCAAACTGACCTGGAATTCAGTATCTAGTCTCAAGTTGGCCTGGAACTCATGGATTAAAGGAATGCACCACCACTCCCGGCTACATATTTTTTGCTCTGAGGTTGACAGCAGATAATTTTAAGTGTGGAAAATGAAACTGTATACAACGGGGTGGAGGATGTGCACAATGTTGAAATAAAATTCATAAACACTATGCATATCTTTCATTCATAGCATCTGCTTGTTCTGTATGCACTAAGCTAAGTGATACTATTAATTAATGAATATTAGATAGGAATTACAAACACACACATTGCCTCAGGAGAACTGATGCTCACAAGTCTAGAGTGATGTAAATAGCTTAAACCCTCAGAGAGACAAGTGGATTCTGTTAGGTACTTTAGAAATAGGCTTAGGTTCATGAGATTTAACTTATCTCACAAACATGAAAAGATTTATTTCCCAATTTACCTCATTATTCATTTCTTCATAGATAATATAAATATAAAATATAGGCAAAATTGTGTTACTCTTAAAATCTATTTCCCTAATTATGTCAAATAATTAGCAAGTGATCAACATGAAACAGGCATAGGATCTCTTTGGATAATACATGTATATGGTTTTTACTGGAGCAAATGACCATTCAGCCTTAGACAGAGAACATCTGAACATTGTTGCTGCATCTTCCTGCCAATGCTACGGTAACAGCATTGTGGTTCAGTAATAAATGATACAGTCTTATACCTAGCCACAACACGCTACATGTCCTTGGAGTGGTAGTGCTAAATTGACACTTTTGTAATGGTGGACTTCTGGTACGGATCTCTTAGTTTTTACTGCTCTACATGCTTTGCTCATAGTATATATAGAATAATAAATGTGACAATATTTAATGAAATTATGTGTAAGGATAAAAAAATAGCAATTAGCAGATATTGTAACATACACATAAGCATATATGTGTGGTCTCAATACATATGTATTCAGACAAAAATTCTCATGTAAAAACACATTTATATTAAGAAATGCCTTAAAGATTAACTTCACAAAAATGCCCTTAGTGTTCATTAACAAAGAGAAAAAAGATCAAATGGCTTCCAGTGGTACAATGAAAACTACTAATGTGAGCTCTAATAAATTTTGGAAGTACAAACACTGAAAAAGAGGGCATTTAGATTAGTGATAGGTTCTATTTTGATAGGTTGTATTTTCTTTACAATCTTCTATTCCTTCAAAACCAATAAAAGTTTGCACTGATAATGGATGGACATTTAAGTTCAACAAAATTGGAAAGTAAAGAAGCAAAAAAGACTAAAATGCACTGCTTGATGAGGTACTGGCTTTTGCTACTTCAGAGTCTGCCAAATAGTTTGACTCTTAGCCAAAGCAATCTATTGGTTTTCATCATTTGGAAACCCTGAGAGCAAAGGAGACATAAAATACACAGGCATTGTAGAAAACTAAAGAGAAATAATTAATTTGGAAAAGCTATCCTTTATTTGATGAGACCAACGTTCTAAAACCTAATGAAAGAAAGGAAGAAAGAAGGGAAAGGCCTAGTGCTGGCTTCTAGGTGTTGGGTCCCCATCCCTATTTTATTTTTAAATCTTTTGTTGAGTATTTTAACTTTTTAGACTAAGGGAAACTGCACTTTTAAATTTTATTAAATTTGCTGATGGCTGTTTGTTTACCATTTAGCCAACTATTTTTTTTAAATCTATGATCTGAGAGGTAGTTCAAAATTTTATTTTTGATATATTTTCCACACTTTAAATGTATACCCCAGAATCACTTTTGCAGGTTTAATCCAAGATACCATGTCAAGGTGGTGATAACATTTTACAAATTAGAAATAACTTTCATTTCAAAAATGAAATAATTATTTTTGATGAATCAGGAAAAAAGTATTAGTAAAAGAAAATCAAAATATACATAGTATTCTTCTGAATACTATGGACACTGTTGTATAAATATTTTCAGAAGTAAATGTGTTCTAGGTTTAAATCTATTTTCACAACTTTAATATATAGATATTGAGGCATTTCACACCACCAGTTTAAAGCTGAACACATTTAAGCTTTGTTTTCATATATTAAAATATTTTTTGTAAGGGCTGGAGAGTTTGCTCAGTGGTTAAGGCACTTGCCTGCAAAAAGGAAAGACCTGTGTTCAATTCCCCAGTTACCATGTAAAGCTGAATGCACAAAGTGACTTCAGTATCTGGAGTTCGTTTGCAGTGGCTGAAGGTCCTGATGTGCCCATTCTTTCCCCCCTCTCCCCATGTAAATAAATAAATAAAATATTTTTTAAAATTTATTAAATTGACAACATTATCAATTATCAGATAAGTGTAATTTAGTCATTTAGAGAGCATTTGTATATAACTCATACAATTTATAATTATATTTGACAATAGAACATAATTATTGAGGTAAGAAAAAAGTGTATATACATGTGTGTACATCATAATTGTTGGTATTTTGAGACAGAGAAGAAAATGAGTGTTCTAAAGATTGTCTGAGAGGATATTTACATAGGTCTAACCTGAATAAGAAAAACAATCCACATAAAAATTCATCAAATAACAGTTAACTCATTGAGAACTTGAATGCAAGGATCAAAGAGAATAGGTAAGGTAACCAAAAATAAGAAACAGAACCAAGAGCTGGAAATACATACTCAACAGAAGACCTTGTTTTCTTAATTATGCTGCATAACTGACTCACAGTTATAGCTGATTATTGTAAGTGCCCATTCTGGTTGGTCGATTCTGATGTGGTTGGTTAAGTGTCTCTCAAAGAACCATGTGTTAAATGCTTAATCCCCAGCCTGTGGCACTATGGGGAAATGGCAGAAGCTTTTGGAAATAGGGCCAAGTGGAAGGAAGGAAGGGCATGACTTTGGAAGCAATATTCGCGCTCCTAGCCCCTGCCCTCCCCTGTTTTTCTTCCCAGCCTTCAATGTGAGTAGCTCACTATGTGCTTTCTGACATGAGTTCTCTCTTGCCTCAGGCCAAAAGCTAATTAGGTCAATCAGCTATTAATTAAACCAACACAGATTCAATCCCAACAATGAGGTCAGTATTGGGCAGTCTGGAGTATCTCTATTTAATAACAAGAAGCAAAAGTTTCAGTGTAGTTGGTCTTATTTAAAAAGCTCTACAGTGGTGAAAATTGGGTAATATTTCTAGTGGAATGGCACATTTATCAACAGATTCCAGCTGCCAGCCAAACCTTTTGGAACTATGTGATATTAAGACAAAAATAAAAGAAAGAGTCAAAAATATAATTTGCTGTATTCATATGAATTATAGTCTCTTTTGAGGGGAAATAGGAAGTGTGGATAATACTCCTGGCAGGTCCAGTTAAAAATGAAGCATATAGGGTTTCCTAAAACATTCATTAAAATATTGATTATGCTATTGTCACTTTTTAAATTTATTTCATTGTAGGTCCTTCAAATACACTAAACAAACAAAAAATGCTCTCTGTGCACAATCAGCTTCAGGAGGAAAATGATGATTGTGGTTCATAAATATGGAAAGTCTGATATAAACATTCTCAGCTATATGATAGATTTTTAAATTTAGCCTAAAAGGACGCTACCACAAGGTAATTAAATTGACCATTGTTAAGAGACTCATTGCACTAACAGTCACTAATAATTCCAAGGTGTGGGAGTGTCGCGTCCCTGCTCGTCCAGCAAGAAAGGACACGACCACGAGGTCCTTCTCCGTAGTAAAATTTATTCGAGAAACCTTGAAAGTTACAATGTTACTAGTAGCTACTTCATTTTTCCTTTTCTTCTTCTCCTTTTTCTTCTTCTTCTTTTTCTTCTTTCTCTTCATTCTTCTTCTCCTCCCGCGCTCAGGATGTGCAG
>PVHP010018323.1:0-33515 GCA_004024765.1 Zapus hudsonius | reverse complement strand
CCCCAAAGCCAATTCTTTTAACAGAAAAGTTTGTGTATTGTTTACATTCAATACCTGATCGATTTCTTTCATCTTTAGAGTTGATGTCAGCACCCAAGGTTAAGAGAGTCTGGACTGTGTTTGTATGTCCTTCCTGAGTGTTGAAATAAATTTATTACCACTGTGATAAGGACAAAAACAAACCTGTACACACAATCTCTAATGCATATCAGCCACTTTTCCCGAGACAGTCCAGAGCAAATGTTAAATATTCATATCTAAAGAAAGTGGTATCACTCTCAATTCTAACATAAGTTATTAACTATTTTGGTAACATGCAATTATGATTAACTTTTTACCTATGACAGTTGGCTTTCCATCATGGTCATCAGTATAAAACTTGTGATTTGTATAGAACCCACAATTCTAAAATATCTCAAGTATATATCTGTACTCTTTGATAAAATCTTTAACAGGGCAGGGCTGGAGAGATGGCTCAGCGGTTAAGGCACTTGCCTCCAGTGCCTAAGGCTCCTGGTTCAATTCCCCAGGTCCCACATAAGCCAGACCCACAAGGTGGTGGCCCTGGTGCTCTCTCTCTCTCTCTCTCTCTCTCTGCTTGAAAATGAATAAATAAAATATTTAAAAAAAAATCTTTAACAGGGCAAAGCATGGTGGTGCATTAAAGTACATGGACCTTTAATCCCAGCACTGGGGAGGCAGAGTTAGGACAAATGCTGTGAGCTTGAGACTAGCATGAGACTACAGAGTGACTTCCAGGCCAGCCTGGGTTACAGTGAGACCCTACCTTCCAAAAAACAAAACAAAACAAAACAAAAAAATAAATCCACAACAACCAAACAAAGCAACAACAATAACAAAGCAACCAAAATCCCAGCATTCGGGAGGCAAAGGTGGGAGGATTGCCATGAGTTTGAGGCCACCCTGAGACAACATAGTTCCAAGTCAGCCTGGGCTAGAGTGAGACCCTACCTCGGAAAAACAACAATAAAAGAGGGCTATCGATGGGTCAGTGGTTAAGGCGCTTGCCTGCAAAACTCAACGAGCTGAGTTTGATTCCCCAGTTTCCACATAAAGCAGATGCACAAAGGGCACAGGTATCTGGAGTTTGTTTGCAGCAGCTAGTGGCCCAGGCACACCCATTCATTTTTTTTCTCTTTCATTCTCTGCTTGCAAATAAATAAATAAAAATATTTTCTCGGGAGGCAGAAGTAGGAGGATTGCCTTGAGTTCGAGGCCAGCTTGAGACTACATAGTGAATTCCAGGTCAGCCTGGGATAGAGCAAGACCCTACCTAGAAAAACAATAAAACAAAAAAAACAAAAGCCTTAAAAAAAAAAAGGTAATGTCTAGGATAGGAGAACCTATCCTAGGTAGCACTACCATTTATACGATAACTTTTACACACTGTCCAGCCAGCTTGTCTATTAGAATGTGACGAGACACATTTGACATTTCAGATTCAATCCTTCTATGGAAGAAACAGGTAGTTGATCAGAAATATATTTATTTCTGCTTCTAGAAAACTGAGTAAAGGCATGTGGCTTCTCAATAATGTATAGGAAATATACATGCCTCCAAGCACTTAAGCCAGCTCCTTTACTAATGAAATGTTTGTGTATACCTTCAATGTTTTATATACTAGAGGCCAATAAAGTCAACTAATTTCCTTGCACCAGTTAAAAAAAGATTTGACACTAAAACCCGGTTATAATAGAGAGCTAAAAATTCTGTACAATAAATCTTATTTTTATTTTTAATTTATTCATTTTCAAGCAGAGAGAGAGAGAGAGAGAGAGAGAGAGAGAGAGAGAGAGAGAGAGAGCACCAGGGCCACAACCTTGTGGGTCTGGCTTATGTGGGTCCTGGGGAATTGAACCTAGGGCCTTAGGCACTGGAGGCAAGTGCCTTAACCACTAAGCCATCTCCCCAGCCCTGTACAATAAATCTTTATGGTTTTAAATGACATTCCTAAAAATTAAAGTTGAGAGACATACATATGAATTAAAGGATTCTTATCTCCCAATTTTTCCTGAAAGGAAAATAAAGTCATATTCCTACTTAAAATGATAAAGGCTTTTGGAATCATGAACCTCTCAACAATCTGGACAATTTTGTTCGTAGAGAAGCCAGAGACATTAGAACGACAGGACTATCACCATGGAGGCAAAGCAAGCCCAAGTCAAGTAAGGAAGAGACACTGTCATGAGAAACCCACCTTAGCTGCACAATGGAGTGCTGTGAGTTGAGCTGACTTAGTTCTCACATCCACGTCAATGCCAAGGTCACACACCAAGAACTTGATGGCTTCATCCTGTCCAGTGACTGCTGCTCTGTGCAGGGCCTGGGCTCCCAGGCTATCCTCAGTTGAACAACAAGCCTAGGAGACAGGACAGAGAAGCAAGGACTGTGAGAAGCAGAGAAATCGGGGTCCCTGTGTCTGTAGCTGTTTGGGCAAAGCTTAGTTGTCTGTGCACATTTCTCTGGGCAAGGCAGACAGAGTCCGATTGACTCTCAAAGGATTGTACCCAAAAAGTAGCCAAGCGTCAAAGTTCTATAGTACAGTGCTGTAAGCACTGCAAGGGACAAGTTATTGTAACTACCACCAATGAGCTAGTATTATTGAAATTTATTTAATTCGCTAACTGCTCTATGTACATTACATTATTTAATCCCCCACATCAAGCCCAGGGTCTCAACAACAGTAGGCAAGCACTTTACTTCTAAGATACAGCCCCAGAATTATCAAGGTGTGTCCAACCCTCAGCTGGCTGCAGCTGCAGGTATGGCCCAACACAAAATCATCTACTTACTTCCCTTTCCCTGTCTCTAGTCGTACCAGCTTTTTTTTTTGGTTTTTCGAGGTAGGGTCTTGCTCTAGTTCAGGCTGACCTGGAATTCATTATGTAGTCTCAGGGTGGCCTTGAACTCATGGTGATCCTCCTATCTCTGCTTCCCGAGTGCTGGGACTAAAGGTGTGTACCACCATGCCTGGCTACAATTTCCTTTAAAATTTTTTAAAAAATTTGTAGGGGCTGGAGAGATGGCTCAGCGGTTGGGGCACTTGTCTCCAGTGCCTAGGGACTCGGGTTCAATTCCCCAGTACCCACATGGGCCAGATG
This sequence comes from Zapus hudsonius, assembly GCA_004024765.1. Taxonomy (NCBI): domain Eukaryota; kingdom Metazoa; phylum Chordata; class Mammalia; order Rodentia; family Dipodidae; genus Zapus; species Zapus hudsonius. The sequence continues at coordinate 30,393 of PVHP010018323.1, read as the reverse complement.
CACGGGGTGGCGCCTGTGTCTGGATTTCCATTCTCTCTCTCTCTCTCTCTCTCTCTCTCTCTCTCTCTCTCTGTATATCTCTGCTTGCAAATAAATAAAAAATTAAAAAATGTATTTGTAAAGGAGAAAGACGAGAGAGGAGAGAGAGAGAGAGAGAGAGAGTATGAATGGGCATGCCAGGGCCTCTAACCATTACAAATGAACTCCAGATGCATGCGCCACTTTGTGCATCTGGCTTTATGTGGATACTGGGGAATTGAACCTGGGTCATCAGGCTTTGTAAGCAAGTGTCTTAACTGATGAGCCATCTCTTCTCTCCAGCCCTGCAATTTTCTTTTATAACTCTACTGCATGGTTATCAAGTGAGAACTTTTTAGATGACAAGTGGATTGCAACATCAGAGGGCTGGACAAAGCCGGGTGTGGTGTTGCACATCCCAGCACTCAAGAGGCTGAGGTAGGAGGACTGCTGTGAGTTCAAGGCCACCATGAGACTACACGTGAATTCTAGGTCAGCCTAGGCTAGAGCGAGTAAGGCCCTACCTTGAAAAACAAAATCAGAACAAACAAAATAAATTCTGAATTAATTTTTTCACCATTTCATAGATATAAACACTGACATACTGATGCTTAAAGATGTCAACAGGGGCTGGAGAGATGGCTCAGCGGTTAAGGCGCTTGCCTGCAAAGCCTAATGGTCTGAGTTCAATTCCCAAGTACCCATGTAAAGCCAGATGCACAAAGTGGCACATGTATCTAGAGTCTTTTGGCAGAGGTAGGAGGCCCCAGCACATCCATTGTCTTAGTCTCTCTTCTTGCAAATAAATATTTTTTAAAATATATTTTATTTATTTATGAGAGAGAGAGAGAGAGAGAGAGAGAGAATGGGCACAGCACAAACTCCAGACACATATGCCCTCTTGTGCCTCTGGCTTTATATGGGCACTGGGGAATCGAAATCAGGTCCTTCTGCATTGCAGACAAATGCATTAACTGCTAAGCCATCTCTTCAGCCCGCAAATAAATATTTTTTAAAAAGATGTCAAGGGATCTGACTGATGCAACTTGGAAGAGTTGGCATTTGAAGCCAGGATCTGAGTAACAATGTGCTCTGTTTACCCTATCATCTAAAATTTCTAGGAGAATCCAATGAATTAGAAAAACCACTTTTATACCTCATGTTTGTCGAGGAGCAGCCTGGCTGTGTCAATGTGACCGCACTGAACTGCATCCATGAAGGGGGTGACACCACAGTTGTCTTTACAGTCTGGTTCATACTGACATCTAGAGTGAAATCCAAAATTACAGAGCTGAGAACATCCGCCACTTCCAACCCACGGGACAGCACCTGATTTGCCTGCCACCTGCAGGTAGACTGCATGCCTCTCTTCCCACTTCAGCATCTTAACTAAGTCTTGGGGACATTTCTTTCTCCTCTAACCTTGTCCATTTCATATGATGGCATCTTAGCTTCTCCAGCGCCTCTGTCCCAACCAATCTATTACCCAAATCTCTTCATTCTGCAGCCAAGCTACTTGAAGCACCGGTGTCCTCTTGTGGTGGTAGAATGTAAAAACTGTCCCCATGTCCTTGTGTGTTTGTGACTAAGCCTCCTCCTTAGTTCCCAGTGGACGAACCTTGCCGAGGGTGGTGTATCAGGAAGAAAAGGCCTTGGGGTTTACAGTTCAGCTCACTGGGTGTTCAGAGCTAGTTCACTCAGATGGCTTGGCTTCCTTCCTGTATCTGAGACAAGATGCAATGCCCCAGCTGCCTCAAATTGTAAGCCAAAATTAGCCCTTTCCTCCCTTAAGCTGGTTCTGGTTACATGTGTTGTCCTCACAACTAGAAGGCAAACTGCTATACTGCTCCTCCATCATGGACTTCTCCCTTACAAACAAATGAATTGGCAACAATTTCCTAACATTCTTTTCAGCTTGATTCCTGCCTCACCCTACCATTCTCCAGGATCCTTTAAAAAAAAAAAAAGTAAATGGATAAAGTCACCTCTGCTTAAAACATGCAACTGCTCCCAAAACTGCATGAAGTAAGAAATCTGGTGTTGTGGTTAACTTCCTAGTTGCTGCACAGAAAGAACCCAAGCAAAAGCGGCTTGTGGAGGAATGGGTTTATTAGGCTTACGGACTCTAGGGGAGACTTCATCCTAGCAGGGAAGGTGATGGCACAAGCAGACCGGTGGACATCACCTCTGCCACAACACTGGAAATAGCAGCAGGAAGGTGTGCCAAATACAGGCAAGGGGAAGCTGGCTTATAACCCTATAAGCCCGCCCCCAACAACACAGCTCCATTGAGGTTGTAAAATCCAAACTGCCATCAGCTGAGGATCGATTACCCAGAACACATTCATTTCTTTGTGGGGGACACCTGGATCAAACCATGAAAGTCCACTCTTGGGGTGGAAATGGGAATGGTACCACTTACCATCACCCCCAAGTGACCCATTAGCCAAATTTTTGCTTCCTGTTCCTGCAAGGTTATGCTCCGCTGGCCTAGAAGTCTTGGCTCCAGAAGGGGGAATGCTTTTGTCAGGAGGCACAGAGAACATTCCATTGAACTGGAAACTATGACTCCCCCCTGGCCACTTTGGGCTCCTGATGCCCTCCAGTCAACAGGCCAAGAAAGGAATTACAGTGTTAGCAGGAATCATTGATCCAGACTACCAGGGAGAAATTGGACTGCTCCTCCACAATGGAGGCAAGGAAGAATATGTTTGGAGTGCAGGAGACTCTATTGGGCGCCTCTTGGTGTTACCATGCCCTGTTATCAAAGTCAATGGGAAACTACAACACCCCAATCAAGGCAATGTGAAAAATGGCTCAGATCCATCAGGAATGAAAGTATGGGTCACCCCTCCAGGTAGAGAACCAAGACCTGCTGAGGAAGAAGGAAATACAGAATGGGTTTTAGAAGAAGGTAGTTACAAATATCAACTAAGGTCACGTGATGAGTTACAAAAAAATGAGGGCTATAATTGCCATGAGTGTTGTTTTGCTTTGTTTTGTATTACTTGCTAAGAATGGTTGCCCTTATGAATACCAATACCTTTGTTTTTCCTCCATTATGTAATTAATCATTGTTGAATTTATATTATTAGATATTAGACTAAGCATTCCTCAAGGGACCTATCACCACAGCAAGTCTGATAACCATGAAAGGTCAATGGAGACAGACACCAACGATACCCAACACAACCCAAAGCAGAAGTCCAGAGACACTTGAGATCTCATCAATAAAGCAGACTTAAAACTCACCCACCACGACTCGGGGAACTGAGCGGAAGAGGGGGCAGAAAGAATTTAAGAGCCATGGTAGGGGAGAATATTCAGAGACATGGCCCCCCTCAGCAATAATACACAAAAGGGGAAGGAAAAAAAAAAAAGAAAGAAAAACTGGCTCCCTCTGGTGTAGTTCATAACACCCTAACCTATGAACTGATCCAGTATGCCCACTGAGGAGGATCCTCGTGGATTGGGGACAGAGAGGAGGGAAATGGGAATACCAAAACAATATTTGCTTACAATGTATCTAATTATGGCTAATAGTGAAGATTAAAAAAAAATTTGTACTTTCAGGCAGGTTCCACATATCTCATGCCTGACCTCCTCCCCTTGAGTGTATCTCTAACTAGAGTTCTAAAATCTAATTCTAAAACTGATTGGTCAAAGATAGACCAACCAGCTGTCTGTCTGCTTGCCTGGGTCAAGGATATATTCACTGGGATACTAAGTTTCTTCCTTCCTTTTCCTGACTCACCAGCAGAGACATCTGAATCTCCAGGCCTTGGGTAAGCCCCCCTCACAATAGCTTGCTCTGGGTGTGTGTGGAGGGGGTGGGGGGGGAGGGTTCTTTCCCACATGAACCTTTTTTCCTCATAATGGGAGTCCCTTTTTATCTTCCCTTCTTTCCCTTGCTGGGCTGGCCAGCAGATTTTATAGATACATGGCTAAACCTCCCCACGTGCTCTCTCCTCACTAGTGGCTGGAGATCTCTGTAACTTCTCATTACTTAAATAAAGTCTCCCACTATATCCTCTGGTGGTGTATACTTTTAATTCTTTAATTTTATAGAACAAGAATCCGGGTACTCTTTAAGTTTTTTTTTTTTGTTGTTGTTGTTGCTTCTATTCTTTAAGTTTTGAGGTACATTAAAGTTAGCTTGGAACCCTAACTTTCTGGAAACCCCAGCTCTCCCATTACACTCTCATTGCCAAGTTTTTTTCCTACCGTAGCACCTCCTAGGCCTTCTACCTAGAACATTGTCTAAACAGAACCTCTTCAGAGCTTCTGCTCACCACATGACCTCTGACCTCTTTTAGCACTCTCTTCTGTTCTTATATATTTTTGCACTATAGAAAAAAAATTTTTTTTTGAGGTACAGTCTCACTTCAGCCCAGGCTGACCTGGAATTCACTATGTAGTCTCAGGGTGGCCTCGAACTAATGGTGATCCTACCTCTGCCTCCTGAGTGCTGGGATTAAATGCGTGCGCCACCACGCCCGGCAAAAAATTTTTTTTGAAACGTTTTTGCTATGCAGTCCAGGCTGGCCTGCAACTCACGATCCTGCTGCATCGGTCTCTGGAGAGCTGTGCTTCTAGGTGTGCACTACTGTACTTAGCTTTATGAAGTCATTCATTTATACCTGACTTTCACACATTAGCCTATAGAATGCAACATACAAAAGTACTTGAAAAATGTTTCTTGAGTAAATGAAACAAATTTATAAATCTGCTTGCCGGGTGTGGTGGCACATGCCTTTAATCCCAGCACATGGGAGGCAGAGGTAGGAGGACCACCATGAGTTCAAGGCCACCCTGAGACTACATAGTGAATTCCAGGTCAGCCTAGGCTAGAGTGAGACCCTACTTCGAAAAACCAAAACAAAAAAAAAATTATAAAATTGCAAAAACCATGATGTCCCCATGTGGCTGTTTGACATAGCAATGCTTTTAGGACCTGGGGTTGAATTCTCTTATCAGGACCTTTTTTTAAAATATATTTTTAAAATTTTTTTCTTTATCCACAATTAGATACATTGAATCAGCAAGTAATGAGTTGATATCCCCAATTTTCCTCTTCCCTGTCCCCAATCAGCTGGACATCCTTCTCCATGGGTAGTCTTGATCAGTCCATGTGGTAGAGGGTTATGGGAAGCCTAGGAGTCAACCTGGTTCCACCCCCCCCCTTTGTGTTGTTACTGAAGATCAATGTCTCTGGGAGTTCTCCCCCACCATGGCTCTTTCAGCCCCCTCTTCCGCTCAGTTCCCTGAGTCATGATGGGTATTAAGGCTGCTTTATTGTTGAGGCCTTAGGGGGTCTCTTATCAGGACCTTTCCCATTTCTAGCCTCAGATCATCACTTCCATGTTGATAAGCCCCACATTTGTATCTCAGCCCATCTGTGTCTCCAACTGCCTACTTGAATGCTTGCTTGGGTTTCTCATAGGCACAAGACTAAGCCACATGTCCAACAATGAGATTATCACCCCTCTCCAAACCTGCTCCTCCTCCAGTGTTCAATGTCAGCAAATGATACTGGCACCACATCTTGAAAATCATCCTTGGAACCCAAGACCTTGCACATGCTAGGTAAGCACTCTACCACTGAGCCCTCACACATGCCCTTTATCAAATTATCCACCCAAATCCTATTGATTCTACTTTTCATATCTCTCCTGTTTCATTGCACTACCCTCCCAGATGGTTTCCCAGTACCATCCTGCCACTCCCAACAATTTCTGGAGGCAAGCACCTTAACTGTTGAGCCATCTCTTCAGCCCTCAGTCCCATCTGCCTTGAATAAACTAAAACTCTTTCCTATGGTCTGCAGCATCCATGTTCCCTTTGCTGTTAGACTCCAGCTATTGAACTTTCAGTTTCTCAAATGTATGATCCTGTTGTCCTGGTGTAAAAAGCTCCCTGCTTTCTACTTGTAGCTAATTGCTCTTCCTTCCTCAGGTGAGTTTCATTATTGCTGATGCTGAGTCCTTATTCCTGGGCACACTGGGACTTCCTGTTACTCCCAGAGACCCTACAATTCTTCCCAGTGCTCATCAGTCTTACAGGGTTTGTTATGTGTGTCCTCCTGCCAGCCTGTAACCCAGCTCTCTATGTAAAATTGAAATCAACTCTGCAATAATTTATCCCAACTTATGGTTTTGTCCTTACCTCTTAAGAAGCACCTTTACTGCCTCCAAACAGCCATGCATTGCTGAGAGAGTTAAGAATTAGAGCTGTGTCTGTTGGGCATGGTGGTGCATGACTTTAATCCCAGCACTCAGGAGGCAGAGGTAGGAGGACTACTGTGAATACAAGGTCAGCCTGGGCTAGACTGAAATAACAAACAACAAAAACAGAATTAGAGCTTTGTGATGGGTTAAATTCTGTCAACTAGATCAGATCAGGAATCAAGTAAGAGGCAGCAAGCCTTTTGGCCTGGTCCATAGGGCCTTTCCAGCAAGGACTGATGGGAGGAAGACTTCCAGAAGAGCGGGTAACTCTCCTGGTGGTGGAAGGTATATAAAGAAGCTCCAAAAGCTGGGTGTGGTGGTGCACGCCTTTAAACCCAGCCCTTGGGGAGGCAGAGGTAGGAGGAGCACCATGATCTGCCTCCACCACCCAAGTGCTGGGATTATGAATATGCATCACCATATTCAGCTGTTTTATATTTATCTAAATTTAAAGCACTGTGGTGCTAAGGGTATGAAGGAATATGCCACTTTCCTCTAGTAATAACGTAGAATGAATTAGTTGTTACATGCTTACTATGTGTCAAGGATTGTTAAGAGACTTTCATAATCATCTTCCTTAACCCTCACCATAACTCTATGACATGGGCTCCATTACCATTGTCATTTTGCTGATGCACACATTTGGTCAAGATGGAGATCAAGTTGTTTATCTGAGGTTTTATCACACTTTGAGTGTTTATTATTTGAGTGCTTATCACACTTTGTTAGGAACAGAACCAGCTTATTACCTAAGTACATAGGAAGGGTAAGATATAGCCATGATAAGTGAACACAATAGCGTAAGAGCAAAAGTTAAATTCACCTTAGAAACTTTTATGTTTGGGGTGGATGATGGCCAAATAGGTAAGAGAGCTTGTTGTGCAAGCATGAGGGCCAGAGTTTGATTTCCAGCAGCCACATAAAAACCAGGCATGGCTACACATACCTGTAACCCCAGCACCAAGGGAAAGGTAGACAGGAGGATCACTGGGGCTCCCTGGCCAGTCTAACCGAAAAATAGGGAGCTCCAGGTTCGGTGAGTGACCATGTCTGGAAAGCGAATGCATGCATGCGCCATACACACCCCATTTATTGTTTGCAAAAGGACCCCTAGGATATTTTTAATGCCCTGTCCTCTACTGCATCAAGCCTTTCATTCCTCTGTGGGGTAGCAGTGGTGCAGAGCTGCAGCATGTACCTGCAGTGTGTAGAGGAGTCCTTTTAATTTTGCTCTCTGTCTTCCAGGCATCTGGGCAAACAGTGAGCAAGTATTGGAGGATCATGGGGTCGCCTTCTCGACTGGCAATGTGGAAACTGTTCCAGCCATCTTTGTTCCTCAGGAGTGGATTGGCACCATGATCCACAAGGTCCTGGACCACCTCAAGGTTCTTCCTTGTGCAAGCCATCATCAGAGGAGTCCTAAGGCCAACCAGGACAAGCTGTCAGATGGAGAGCAGCTGAGGCATTAGAAACAACAGGGAAGGACTTTAAGAAACGCATATCTTTGGCACAGGCGGAAAAAAACCTAGCAGGACAACAGCTTTGTCAAATCCTCTGCTTGTGGTGAAGACCCTGGGAGAAATACGGGGAAAATGAGCATGAATATGTACCTACAGAAGCATATTACCTGGGAGGTAAAACTGCTCCTGAACCAATAATTAATGAATTGGTACAGAACTAACAAAAACCACAGATGAGCTTCAAAATATAACCATGCCTACTTCTTTACCACAATGGGGAAGATGTCATTTAATTATATAGCTGTCTCCAGTTTTTTTTCCCTTGACATGTTTGGGATCAAACTGGAGGTTTCTTGTATGTTAGTTAGGCAAGTGCTCAACTACTGAACTACACCATGAGCCTCTATTTTTGTTTGTTTGTTTTTTCGAGGTGATCCTCCTACCTCTGCCTCCCGAGTGCTGGGATTAAAGGCATGTGCCACCACTCGGCGAGCCTCTATTTTTTTTAACCACTTTCTACCCTTTGTGTGTGCATATGCATGTGATGAGAGGCTGATGTCTGGTGTCCTCCTCAATAGCTGTCAACCTTACTTTGGAAACAGGGTCTTTCACTGAACAGAGTTCACTAATTGTGCTAAACTAGCCAGCAGGCCCCAGGGATCCTCCCAACTCCACCTTCCCAGAGCTGGGATTATAGGCACACCTCACTGCACCCAGCATTTTACATGGGTGCTAGGGAAATGAGCCCAGGCTCCTGTGCTTGCCTAACTGAGCTGGCCTCTTTGTTTTGATATCAAATCAGGAATCACTTGAAGTTAGTTGGCAGAACTTCATCATGTTATATTATGTTCACAGGCTCTTAGAAGCCGGGTGTGGTGGCGCACACCTTTAATCCTAGCACTCGGGGAGGCAGAGGTAGGAGGATTGCCGTGAGTTCAAGGTCACCCTGAGACTACATAGTGAATTCCAGGTCAGCCTGGACTAGAGTGAGACCCTACCTCAAAAACAAAACAAAACAAAACAAAAGTTCACAGGCTCTTAGGAACCTGACTTGGTGCTGAAAAAGATGTTCATGTCAATTTCATAAGCAAATGAGACTCATTGGTGTTGACAGTATGCTATCTCAACTGTTGCTTGGATACGCAAGTCTAGATGTGATCAAATTCCGTAGTGATCAACACACGGATCCTGCCTAACTGCACCGTATCGATGGCAGCTATCGATTGCTGTCTTGTCAATTAAAATAATGCAACTACGAAGAATTTGGCTAGATGTCCCAGAACAATCACATCCTGGGGATCCTGATCAGCAAAGTCCCCCGAGGACAAGAGTGGGAGGAGAGCTAGGAGTAGAGCTATGGTGTGGGTGGTAGAGATGGATGAGATGATTCTGATGGGAGTGGACATGCAGGATGTTTGTCTGGACCCTTGCCACCTGCCTACCTACCTACCAGTCAGCCTTCTTCAGGCAGTCCACGGCCGCTCCTCGGCCCAACAGGTAACGCACGCAGTCCCTGTGGCCCATAGAGGCAGCCTCGTGTAGAGGACGCTTGTAGTCTCGGTTGGTGGCTTCGATGTCCATGCCCCACGTCTCGGTTAGATAGGCCAGGATGTCCAGGTGCCCGTGGCGGGCGGCAAAGTGGAGTAGGGTGTCGCCAGCCGGTCCCCGCCAGCCTGCAGCTCCCTGCAGCTCGTCCTGCAGGGCGCGCAGCCGGCCCTCCTGCACGAGCCTGCAGAGCCGCCGCGGGTCCCCAGGCGCGGCCATCACACCACCGCAGACCGGGATGGGGGCCGGGGCGAGAGCTTCCGCGGGCTTGGAGAGGCCTCGATCCCTGCGTACGGTGGGGATGGGCCGCGGCAGAGCGCACGCTGTCCCCGCACGGAGGCGATCCCGGCCGGAGCGCGCGGAGGGCTCGTGGGCCCGACCCCGCGCCGCTCCGGGGAAGGGCAGCTCCGGAGTCAGCCGCCTCGGCGGGGCGCGAGCCTTCCGAAGCGACGCCCTGGACTAGTCTGGCTCCGCACACCAGCGCTCAAGGGGCCATTTGGGGGATTGGGCGTGGCGTTCATACGCTCCGCCCCCTTCTTCAGCCAATCGGCTGCCGAGCCCAGCCCCCTCCACGCGCTGCCCCCACGGGAACAGCTCGAAGGAACTCTGGGAAACTTTCCTCTAGCCTCCTCCGCGCGAGCGGAAGCGCGGACAGGGCGTGGCTTACTCGGCTCTGGCACGCCCCCTCGCCTCCTGAGTTCCTATTGGTCTTAGGATCCACCTGTCAGCTCAACTCCTTCATTTGAGAATGTTGATTGGCTTGGGCGTCTGCCTGTCAGCTTCGGAGGCGGGCGCCTCCCTGGCAGCGACGGGGCGGAGCTCGGGGAGGAAGTCTAGTTGTCTCTGTTCCACTGTCCGGGACGGAGGTGGGGTTTGCTCGGAGGGACGCTGGGCTGGGCCCGCCATTGGTACCGGCCCGGAGGTGTGGGCCTCGAGCTCCCGTGTCCCAGACCGCCATAGTGCGTGAGAGCGTAGATGGGGCACGGGGTGCGGGCTGGGCTCGGGGGTCCGGGTCTCGGGGGTGGGCGTGGGGGCTGGGCGGGGCGTGGGGGCTGGGCGGGGCCCGCGGGGCGCAGGTACGGGTCTCCACGGGGGCTCCTTCCGGGCCCCGGGCTCCGGGCCCCGGGCCCCGGGCTCCGGGCCCCGGGCCCCTTACTGATGCCTGCCTGCCCACCCGGAAGGGGCAGCTGCGGTTTTCCGGGGGTCATGATGTGTTGACCTTGGGCTGGTCATTGCTGCTCCTCACCCGACCTGGACTTGGGTGATGCGCGGAGGTCTTGGAGGCCCATGGAGGGAGGTCCCGTTGAGCGAACTGGATGGGGTGGGTATGCTGGGTTCCTTCTCCAACCCCACTTTACAAAGTTCCTGGCATTATTCCACAGAAAATCCCATAGACAGCATTCCAGTTTCACAGGGGGGAAATTAAGGCCGCATGAAAGTTAATGATTTTTTTTACCACGAACTGCAAGTTGAAGCATCTGGTAATTGCAAACTTTTTATTTATTAATTAATTTTTTTTGCGTAGTACGTGCTTGTAAGTCCCAACACTTGGGAGGCTGAAGCAGGGGGACTTTGAGTTTGGCCTGGGCGTACCAATCATTGCAAATCTTAACACTTTCTCTTGCCTTACGTCTTCAGTTTTCATGTGTGTTTAACAAAAGTGGGACCTATGTTTCTCCAAAAGAGATGTTTGAAATCCAGGATAATTGTTTATTTGGTATTCCAAATAACATACCGCTTTTCCTGTCTTATGAATTTATTTGGCTCTTTCTCCTCCTTTGGGTAACTATGTGACAATATTAATGTCCCATAGCTCTTGTAATGGAGCAAGTTTGGTTTATGCAGTAAGCAAGCTTATGAATCGGGCTGTTTCCTCTTGCTCCCTCTTTCTCCCATTTTTCCATTGGTATTGATAATTCAATAAGTTTTTTCCAGTGTGAATAAACCAGAATTATTTGACTTTGTATCTGACTTCAGATGTGCTACCATTATCCTTTCTTTCTTCCATTTATCATATCGTTATACTCTTCTAGGCCAACTTTCATTTGGGAAGTGAATGTGGATTCTAGCTTTGCACTCTGAAATTACTTCCAAAAACTGATCACCAAAGTACCTTAAATCATATGTATCATGCCTTTTGAAAATCAGCCTCACTTTTCATAGAACTTCCTGAAGCATACTTCAGTATTCCACAGAAACTTTTACAACGTGAGCTGGACGTGGTGGTACACGCTTGTAATACCAGTCAATATCTTATTCTGTAGAAGCATATCTTTCCTGTCACACCAATGCTCTGCTGTATCATTGTGTCTGGCACATTCTGTTTCTTCTGTCCAAATGGGTCCCTTTCATCTCTCAAGGCTCAACTCTTCCTTCATAAAGCCTCTTCCAACGTTCCTAAGTTGATTTACTATCACAGCACTGCACGTATTCGTGCTGAGCAATTTTGTGTTTGTTTGGGTATCTGCCGTATGGTCAGGCTTGCTTATTTTTATATACTCCGGGTCTAAAATAGCTGAAGAAGAAGGATACCATAAGGAAAGCCCTCATGGAGTTTAGAGTGAATCTGGGATGTAGTAGATATATTTTGGACAGGAAATGGCGGATGTTTTGTTTTTCCTTTTATTGATCCTTCTGAGGAATATTGAAGAACAGCTTCCTCTTTAAAAAAAAAAGTGAGTGTTCTTAAGGAAGCAGTAGGTATTCAAAGTGAGGTGACTGCCAAGAACTGAGCCTACTGTGTTAGTAGTTTGGGTTTAGAGAAGCAGGATGTGATGGCTGACTGGGCCGTGGCTTAGCGTCAAGTGTGAATCCCAGAGAAGGGAACTTGAGCTGTCCTCTGCTCTCTTTCTGGTTTTTGGTTGTTTTTATTTTTATTTTTTCAAGGTAGGGCTTCACTCTAGCTCAGGCTGACCTGGAATTCATCATGTAGTCTCAGACTGGCCTCATACTCAGTTGATCCTTTCTTACCTATGCTTCCTGAGTGCTGGGATTAAAGGTATACATCACACCTAGCTAAACAGTGACATTCTTACAGTCATTTTTTTCTGAATATTATTAAATCTCTGGTTGGAACATAACAATGATTAAAAATATTATATAGGAATTAAACTTAATGGATTTTCTTTATTTGTTTTGTCTTTGACATTTTTTTGTTGTGTATCCCAGGCTGGCCTTAAACTCCCAAGTGTTGGGAGTACAATCATGCCCATTGTGCCCTGCTATCTTGAGATTTTTCCCAGCCCCTGTTAAAGTTTTCTCAACATAGAAGGAGAGACGATATAGTAGGAGCACACCAGATCCAGGAGTCAGAAGACCACATTCTTGTGCCATTTCTTGTGAGCAATGTTGTGACTTGGAGTCTTTTCTCCAATGGATATTTTGATATTTTTGTCTAAAATCAGATGACTGTAATTGCCTGGGTTTGCATCAGGGTCCTCTATTCTGTTCCATTGATCTAGATGTCTGTTTTTGTGCCAATGACATGCTGTTTTTGTTACTGTGGCTCTGCAATATATCTTAAAATCAGGTATGGGCGATACCACCAGCCATATTTTTGTTGCCTAGAATTGTTTTGGCTATTTGTGTGTGATTCCAAATGAATTTTATGATTTTTTTTCTATTTTGGTCAAGAATTTCATTGGAATTTTGATGAGGATTGCATTAAATGTATAGATTGCTTTTGATAAGATTGACTTTTTCTTTTTCTTTTTTAATTTTTTGGTTTTTCCAGGTAGGGTCTCGCTCTAGTCCAGGCTGACCTGGAATTCACTATGTAGTCTCAGGGTGGCCTTGAACTCACGGCAATCCTCCTACCTCTGCCTCCCGAGTGCTGGGATTAAAGGCATGCGTCACACCCAGCTAAGATTGACATTTTCATGATATTGATTCTTCCAGTCTAAGAACGTGGGACGTCTTTCCATTTCCTAGTGTCTTCTGCAATTTTTCTCTTGAGTGTTTTAAAGTTTTTATTGTAGAGAGCCTTCATTTCCCTTGGTTAGGTTTATTCTAAGGTAGCTTATTTTTTTCGAGGCAATTGTGAATGGGAGTTTTTCCTTGATTTCATCCTTGGCCTGTTCTGTAATTAGTATATAGGAAGGCTACTGATTTCTGTGTTGATTTTGTATCCTGCTGTGTTGTTAAGTCTTTATCAGCTCTAACAGTTTGCAGATAGTCTTTAGGGACTCTTAAGTAAATAAATCATCTGCAAATAATGATAGTTTGATCTCTTCCTTTCTGATTTATACCCCTTTGATTTGTATCTCTTACCTCATTGCTATAGCTAAGACTTCCAACACTGTATTAAATAAAAGTGGGGACAGTAAACACCCTTGTCTTATTCCTGATTTTAGTAGAAATGCTTCAAGGTTTTCCCCACTTAGTATGATGTTGGCTAAGGGTTTGTCATAGATGGCCTTTATTATGTTGAGATATGTTCCTTCTATTCTCACTTTCTTTAAGACTTTTTACCATGAAGGAATGTTGGTTTTGTCAAACACCTTTTCTGCATCTATTGAGATGATCATGTGATTTTTGTCCTTTAGTCCATTGATTGGTGTATTACATTTATCGATTTGTGTATGTTGAGCCATCCCTGCATCCCTGGGATAAATCCAACCTGGTCTGGGTGAATGATCTTTTTGATGAAAACTTGTATTCTGTTTGCCAGTATTTTGTTGAGAATTTTTTCATCTATGTTCATGAGAGAGATTGGTCTGTAATTTTTGTTTGTTTGTTTGTTCTTTGTCTGGTTTTGGTATCAGGATTACACTGGCTTCGTAAAAGAAGTTTGGCAGTATTCCTTCCTTCTCTATTTTACGGAAAAGTGTGAGAAGCATTGGTGTTAGTTCGTCGGTGAATGTCTGGTAGAATTCACCAGTGAATCTATCTGGGCCTGGGCTTTTTTTTAGTAGGGAGATTTTTTTTTTATTACTGCTTGTATCTCAGTGCTTGTTATAGGTCTGTTTAAATGGTTTATCTCATTGTGATTTAATTTTGGTAGGTCATATACATCAAGGAAATCATCCATTTCTTTCAGATTTTCAAACTTGGTAGAGTATATGTTCTCTGAATTTATTGGTATCTGTTGTAATGGTGCCATTGTCATCCCTAATTTTATTTACTTGTGTCTCTTCTCTCTTCTGGTCAAATTTGTTAAGGGTTTGTTAATCTTGTTTATCCTTTCAAAGAACCAACTCTTTGTTTCATTGATTCTTTGCATTTTTCTTTTTGTTTCTATTTCATTAATTTCCACCCTGATCTTTATTATTTCTTCTCATCTGCTGATTTTTGGTTTGCCTTGTTCTTTGTCCAAGGCCTTGAGGTAAAGCATTAAGTCATTTACTTGTGACCTTTCTAGTGTCTTAATATAGGCACTTAAAGCTATAAATTTCCCTCTGAGGACTGCTTTTATTGTATCCCACGGGTTTTGATATGTTGTATTTTCATTTTCTTTTGATTCTATGATTTATTTTGATTTTCTTCTTAATTTCTTCAATGGCCCATTCATTGATCATTCAGTAGTGCAGTGTTTAATTTTCATGAGTTTTTGCATGTCCTGTAGTTTCACTTGCTGTTGATTTGTAGTTTGATCCCATTGTGATCAGAGAGATTGTAGGGAATTATTTCAATTTTCCCGAATTTATTAAGATTTGCTTTATATCCTAACATATGATCAATTTTAGAGAATGTTCTTTGTGCTGCTGAAAAGAATGTGTATTCTGTAGTATTTGGATGAAATGTTCTATAGATGTCTGTTAGGTACATTGGTTCTATAGTGTCATTTACTCCAGATGTTTCTGTTTATTTTTTGCTGGGATGACCTGTCAATTGGTGAGAGTGGGGTGTTGATGTTTCCCACTACAATTGTGCTTGGTGTTTTCTGTGACCTCAATGCTAGTAGTGTTTGTTTAATGAATTTGGGAGCACCTGTGTTTGGTGCACATATATTTAGAATAGTAATGTCCTCCTGTTGAATAGTCCCTTTAATCATGTAATGACCATCCTTATCTTTCTTAACTACTGTTGGTTTGAAGTCTATCCTGTCTGATATTAGGATAGGAGCACTTGCTTGTTTCCTAGGCCCATTTGCTTAAAATACAGTTTTCCATCCTTTGGTCCAAAGGAGGTATTTATCTTTTATAGAGAGATGCTTTTCTTGTGCACCACCACACCCGGCTTAGCTGTCCAGTTTTAATGCCTGAAAGAAGTTGGCTTTCCTGTCTCCTTCAGTAACTGTTATCTCATATCTTTAGGCCCAACTATGGGTATTGTGCATGCCAGCTCTGAAACTGTTGGGAATACTGGTAGCTCAGCAGATTCCTGTCTTGCATCTTGAGGCCAGTTGGCTTGTTGACTGGAAGCTGCTTCTGGGGTGTACCTGGAGCATTTGGCCCAGAGCTCTGGAAAGTCCCCTTGTGGGTTGCCTTCTCAGCCAGAGTTGTCATTGGGTTTTATTTGTAATGTGAAGAGCCTTGAACAGAAGAGATAGAATTTAAAGTCTTATTTTTGAAATGAGACCAGAGTTACATTTATCGTTTTCCCCAAGTAAAGAAATTAAAATTTGTTTTTAAAAAAATACTTATTTTCAAGCAGAGAGAGATAGAAGATAGAGAAAATGGGCAGGCCAGGGCCTCCAGCCTCTGCAAAAGAACTTTAGATGCTTGCACCATTTTGTGCACCTGGCTTTGCGTGGGTTCTTAGGGAATTGAAGCCAGATCATCAGGCTTTGCAGATAAGCACTTTAAGTGCTGAGTTATCTTTCTGGCTCTAACATATTTTTTTGTTTGTTTGTTTTTTTGAGGTAGCTCTAGCCCAGGCTAATCTGGAATTCACTATGTAGTCTCAGGCTAGCCTCAAATTTACAGAGAGAGAGATAGAAAATAGAGAGAATGGGTGCACCAGGGCCTCTAGCCACTGCAAAGGAACTCCAGGTACATGTTCCATTTGTGCATCTGGCTTTATGTGGGTACTGGGGAATTGAACCTGGGATGGCAGGCTTTGTTAACAAGTACCTTTAACCGCTTAGCCAACTCCCCAGCCCAAGTTTCTGTCTTTGTAAGTAGTTATAATTGACTCAAATATTTGTGATTACAGTAGAAACATATATGGCTTAAAGGCCAGGAAAGAAACCAAATCTTTATCCATTAATGGCAACTTCTTTTTTAATATTTCTTGATCAGATAAAGTTTATATAAAGTATAAGTTATAAGTTTTTTTTTGTTTTTGAGGTAGGGCCTCACTCTAGCCCAGGCTGATCTGGAACTCACTCTGTAGTCTCAGGCTGGCCTTGAACTCTCAGTGATCCTCCTACTTCTGCCTCCCAAATGCTGGGATTAGAGGTGTGTACTACCACACTCAGCAAAATTTTTAAAATAAAGTTACTTTTAGGATCTTAAAATATCATTGAGGAGTCTTAAATTCTAATTTAAAGTGTTAAGACCCTGAAATGAGGTTAAGTTGAGCATAGGGAAGAGGGACAGGCATGTTGGGGGGGTTACAGCAGTCTTCATTATATTCCTAAAACTTGACTATAATTTGCTAGCTGGCTTAAATATTTGGAAATAACTAATGAGTATCCCATTTTTTCTGCTTGTTGGCACAACAGTGAAACGATTTAAGCGGAAACATCTTACAGCTCTTGACTGCCAAGATTTGGCTCGGAGTCATTTGGCTGTGGCCCAGCCCTTCAGTCAGAGATGGACAAACAGAGATCCAAATCATGGTCTCTATCCTAGACCAAGACCACAAAGAGGGAATAGGGGTATGTCTTTAAAAATTTATCTTTATGTTTCAAAATCTATATTCTGTATGGCCTTTGAATATCTCCTATTTTAATAAATGTCAGTGTTTCATAAATGTCACTGTTTTATAGTACTGTTGGCAGCAGTTTGGTACTTTTGTTCATTACTTTTACAGGTAGATGCCTTAACCACTAAGTCATCTCTCCAGCCCTTGTTCATTACTTTTAAATTTTCCAAAAAAAAAAAAAATTTCCATGGAAATTCTGTCTTTTCATTATTGAGAACCAGAGGACCTGTTAGTATGTGCAATTATAAAGTGATAAGAGACATGGACCTTTCTCACTGTTACTCATATCCAGAAGCAGCGTTACTCCTTTCTGCAGTTACTTCCTCATTGCGGGGTGTTGCTGTGCAGAAAGAACCCAAACAAAAGCTGCTTGTGGAAGAATGGGTTTATTTGGCTTACAGACTCGAGGGGAGACTCCATCCTGGCAGGGAAAACAATGGCATGAGCAGAGGGGTGGACATCACCTCTGCTACAGCACTGCAAACAATGGCAGGAAGGTGTGCCAAACACTGGCAAGGGGTTTATAACCCCGTAAGCCCGCCCCCAACAACATAGCTCCAGCAAGGTTGTAAAACCCAAACTGCCATGAGCTGAGGGTCGATCAATTTGAACAGTCATTTGTTTGTGGGGGACACCTGGATCAAACCATGACATGGGGATAAACACCTGACCAGAAGCAGCTTATAGGAGAAAAGGGTTTACTTCAGGCTTACAGGTGCCAGGGGAAACACCATCAATGGTGGAAGAAGCTGGCTTCCACAGATGCATAGCAAAGACAGCACCAAACAGCCAGTGAACATGAGCAGCCAGTGCTGAAGCTTGGCTCATACAGTAGGGCTGACATTAAGATCTGTCCCTAAAAGACACCTCTTCCCTAGGAGGTCTCTGCATTCTGGAGACTCAAGTAGCAAGCTCAGTCTTAAAAATCCCTGAGGCTATGGCATCATGTATTCACATCCAAAGCACCATGCTCCTAGACTTTATCATTGTCCAATTTGTCAGGCGCTTTACTGTAATACTACTGTAATAATAATACTGAAATAATAATATTTCTCCTCCAAAATGTTCCCTTATGGTTTTTTCTTCTTCTTCAGTACTGGAGAGCCCAGAGTCTTGCCTGTACTAGGCAAGCTCTCTACCTCTGAGTTACATCCCAACTCTCTTCTATAATTTTCAATTTGAGATAGGGGGTCTCCCTAAACTTCCTAAGCCAGGGCCCATATAGGTCATGAGCTTGTGATCCTCCTGCCTCAGCCTGCTGAGCAGCTGGTATTACAGGCCTGTGCCACCAGGCCCAGCTTTATCCAGTGCTTTTATTACAGATTGTGCCCTTTGTCACCTAGTAGTTGGGACTACTGCAACATGCCTTTTCCTTGACCAGGTTTTTTTTTTTTTTTTTCAAGTCAACTGGAGCCTGTGTTACTGAGTTAATATTCTTGAACATGGTCATTTTATGTCGTATCATAGGCATTCTGAAGAACCTGTTATTTTATCCTCAAGCTGGAGAGATGGCTCAGTGCTTAAAGGCACCTGCTTGCAAAGCCTGACTGCTGGGTTCAATTCCTCAGTACCCATGTAAAGCCAGAGGCACGAAGTGGCACATGTGTCTGGAGTTCATTTGCAGTGGCAAGAGGCCCTGGTGAGCCCATTCTCTTTCTCTGCTTGCCAATAAATAAGAAAAATTTTTTAAAAATTTAATCCCATTTAGTGGACTCATACCATCACCTGATAAGTTATTTATTTTATTTTTTAATCTTCAAAAATTTCAATACACATCTGGTAGTTTGGTTTTCTTGTCATCCTTCTCCATTCAAATGAATTCCTCCTCTTTTTTGTATAATCCAGATTGCCTTTTTCCCTAATTTCAGAATCAATCTAGCTCAAATATGTATTTCTCATTTTAAATAAAGGCACTCATTTTGAGGGGACTTCTGTAACCAATTATATGAGGCAGTTTCAAAAATATTATATTCGCTGATAGTTTTGTGTGTATGTCTCTGTCATAGTTAGGCACACGCTGCTGGGATGAATCTCCAAACCAGGCAGAATTTTGGGGAGGAAAGAATTTATTGAGGTAACAGACCCAGGGGAAGTTAAGGAAAAAAGGCTGGTCCCCTTTCACAGATCCAAGCAGAGACAGAGACAGCACCTCCAGAGGCCAGGAAGCACACTCCTAACTGGCAAACAAGAGGAACTCCAGGCTTGAGCTCAGACTGCTTTTTGCATATGTATAGCTAGAATTCCAGACCCATCCCAGAAACACCATAGGGCTGAACCCTAGGATCTGGCCAAGGTGACACACCTCCAGCCAGAACTGGCTGGAGACAATTAACAATTTAATAAACACAATTATAATAAACTCTATTGGGGGACATTATTCAAACTACCACAGTCTCCTTGTCATCTGTGTTGTGAGTTTTTCAAGATTCTGAGCATTGTGCTGTGCATGTAATAGAATATTCTCTGGGTTTCTGTCTTACTGCTCTAGAGGCAGTTACAGCTGATTCCCCTCCAACATGGAAAAATCATTCAGATCTATAAATTCATTGAAAAACTAAATCTAGTGTCAGTCATTTCACTTTGTTTCCAAAGTAAGAATTTTTGCCATCAACATTTAGAAAGGAACCCTGATTATTGTTGTATAGTGATAAACATTGTTTACTTCCTTTCTATAAAAATAATTTTTAGGACTTAGACAATGCCATAGTG
This sequence comes from Zapus hudsonius, assembly GCA_004024765.1. Classification (NCBI taxonomy): domain Eukaryota; kingdom Metazoa; phylum Chordata; class Mammalia; order Rodentia; family Dipodidae; genus Zapus; species Zapus hudsonius. The sequence goes on along the minus strand of PVHP010018323.1, from coordinate 10,625 downwards.
ATATGCGAACTCAGAATTTGGACTCTCTTATGTGCTTGAAAGGTTATGAGGTCAGGGACTGTCACTTTGTGTTCATCTCAGAATTAGAGTTACCTAGTAAATCTTGATTGAAAAAATGTGTAGAAGAGACTATACAATTCTAATATGAAAAAAAATTCAGACTTTTAAAGTATCAACTTTACAGGAAGAAATAAAAGTAAATTAAAATGGGTTTAATTTTGTCAAATGCAAAGATATATCTAAACTTAGTGAATTAGCTGTTTACCACCTGACCCATAATCTCAAACCTTGTCTCTTCTCTGTTTACGTGATTGGATTGTCTCATTTGGGTCTGCTGTGGGTCAGCAGCCACTGATAATTTCTTATCCATTCTTTTTGGGTTCTCTACAGGTCAAGGATGTCAAAGATACAACCCTGAGGTCTTCCTAGTTGGCCACCAGCAGTGCACCAATGACATGGCCAAAAGCAGTTCTGTTGGCCAGGACAGCTTTCAGGACTCTGAGGGTGACATGATCTTTCCTGTAGAGGGCAATTGTGTCTTGCCTGAGGAAGGTGATGGAGAAGTAAGATTGGGCTCATCAACATCTGCTCTGCCCCCCAGGAAGCGGTCTCGTTGCTTTGATGAAGAGAGTAATAAGGCTGCAGAGACCACCCAGCGAGATGGAACTGCTAAGAAGGTTCCACGGCATCATTTGTCCACATCCTGTTCAAGGAATAGGGAGGCCAGGCAAGAAGGAGAGGTCAGTTTGTCACATTGCTCTGAGGAGTCCAGAGAAACTGGCCAAGACACTGAAGACATTGGTCCTGACCCCATTCCTGACTCATACTATGGGCTTCTTGGGACCTTGCCTTGCCAAGAAGTGCCAAGCCACATTTGTAGCCTGCCTAGTGAAGTCCTACGGCACATCTTTGCCTTTCTCCCTGTGGAAGACCTCTATTGGAACCTCAGCCTAGTGTGTCATCTTTGGAGGGAGATAATCAATGACCCACTGGTGAGTAAAATGCTTAGTTGTGTGACATTGCCCCATCAGCACCCAGATAGGCTTCACTTAGTGCAAACTTCTGAGGAGAAGACCTCTTCAGAAGTGGTGGTTTTCATTTGCCTTCATGAGTAATATTCAGTTTTCTTAGAGCACTAATGGCCATCATGGTTTGTTCCATTCCACTTTTCCAGCATCCTTGCTCAATTCCTATTAGATGTCTGAATTCAATCTGAAACACTTGATCTGCTGGGCCATGATCATAGACTTCATCTCTCTGGTCCTTGTTCTAACTCCACCTTACTCTCAGAGTAAAGCCACCATACCTCTGCTGCTCTTTTACCTGTTTACAAACTACTCCTTTCTCATGCCATCCTATCGAAGTTCATTACTTCCTTTTTTGGTAGCTATTTAGACTTCTGTTAACATAATTTATCACTTACTAGATTCAGTTTTATTTGTTCTTTTGAGGTAGGGTCTCATACTAACCCAGGCTGACCTGGAACTTACTCTGTAGTCCCAAGCTAGCCTCAAACTCACAGAGATACTCCAACCTCTGTTTCTGAGTACTGGGATTAAAGGCATGTGCCACCACACCCAGCTCAGTTTTATTTATTTTTAAAATTATTTAATTTATTGTGTGTATGTTTGTGCGTGTGTGTGCGTATGTGCATACACCTGGTACATGAACGCCCACCCAACTTTATAAGGGTGGCTGGAGACTTGAACCCGGGCCAAAAACTTTACAAGCAAGTACCTTTAACCACTGAACCATCTTCCTAGCCCCTGGATTTATTAGTTTTAGATAGGCTTATTCACCACTTAAAGTTGCTAGCTCATTGATAGAGACTAATGATTTAAGCTGGTAACTGAAGTACTTGTTTTCACCAAGTCTTTGACAAGTTTGTGTTCAAGACTTGGTTCTAATTTCCAGTGTAGTTTTGTACAGTGCTTCTCCCTGCTCTGCTCAGCCTTTGAACTATGAGCTATATACACTTGCTTTTCACTTAGAAGGTTTTCTCTGTTGGTGTCCTAACCTGCTTTCTATGAGCCATTGCCTGTATGTTATCTTATGTTGTTTTTAACTACCTAGTTCATCCCATGGAAAAAACTGTATCATCGATACCTGATGAATGAAGATCAAGCAGTCAGCAAAGTGGATGGCATTCTTTCAAGCTGTGGAATAGAAAAGGAGTCGGACTTGTGTGTGCTGAATCTCATACGGTGAGTTTTCCTCCTCCTGTCAGGGACAAGTTTTGAAGTCCTTTCTCACACACCATTGCTCATGATCATCTTCCTTCTGGACTCGTCTCAATGTTTTACAGATACACAGCTACCACCAAATGCTCCCCAAGTGTAGACCCTGAGAGGGTGTTGCATAGCCTGAGGGATCATCCCCTCCTTCCTGAGGCAGAGGCGAGTGTTCGTCAACACCTACCTGACCTCTACACAGCTGCTGGGGTATGTTAATTAAGAGGCTAGGAGGGACCATGAGAGATGGTGCCATCATTTTTCACTGGAAGACGTGTATTGGTCATTAAGTTTAGCTGAAGAGTATATTTTCTTAAAATAATTATTTTTATTTATATGAGAGAGGGTCAGGGATAAAGAGAGAGAGGGAGAGAGAGAACATTGATGTGTCAGGAACTCTTGTCCTTGAAAGCAAACTCCAGATGCATGTGCCACATTGCACATCTAGCTTTACATGGGCACTGGAGAATCGAATCCAGGCTGGCAGGCTTTGCTTACCAAGTGCTTTTAACCACTGAGCCATCTCTCCAGCCCTATTTTGAAAATCTTGATTGACTCTGAATAGTTTGAAACATAATCTTAGGGGCCATAAAATTATAGATTCTTGAATTTTAAGAAATATTTAGTTCATTCTATTGAATTCTCTAGAATGTTCTTGAAAGCTGGTCATTTAGCCTCAGGACACTTTGAGTGATAGGATTTCTTTATAAGATGGGTCTTTTCCTTGCTGACAGATTGGGTGATTTGAAAGAGGCAGAGAAATTAAAGGTCTTGTTACAGATATACCATGAAATAATCTAGAAATAGCTATCAGTTTTCTAATTTTCACTCTGGTTGCTTCTCTTTTCGATCAGGGCTTCTCATGTTTTATCCTGGCTACAGGCTGCCTTTGCCTATGTTCCCCTGGCCACAGAAGTTAGAAATCATGACATCTGCATTTCTTTCTGTCTTGACTGGATGGTGGTGGAGTGTGTGTTCTTTCACAAGATGGTGGCAAGAAGGGCATGGGACTTTCTTGAAGTACATTTTTTTTCACTTAAATGAAAATAATAGTGTTAATAATATTAGTATTAATAGTATTAATAATAGCATTAATTTAGATGTACAGGATATAAATAATTATCCATGTGATATTCTTTTTAAAATATATGATTTATTATTTGAGAGAGAAAGAGGCCGAGAGAGAGAGAATGGCATGCCAGAGCTTCTAGCCACTGCAAACGAATTCCAAACATATGTGTCACCTAGTGCATCTGGTTTTACGTGGTACTGGAGAATCAAGCCTGGGTCCTTAGGCTTTACAGGCGGGTGCCTTAACCACTGAGCAATCTCTCCAGCTCAGAGTGCCTTTTTTTTTTTTTTAAAGGCAGGGCCTTATTCTAGCCCAGGTTGGCCTTAAACTCATGGTTATCTTCATACCTCAGTCTCCCAAGTACTGGGATTAAAGGTGTGTGCTACCATGCCCAGCATTATTTAACAAGGAGGTGTGTCATAATATCATAATTATGGAGGCTGGGAATGTAGCTTATTGATAGAGTGCTTACCTAGTATGTGTAAGGCCCAAGGTTCAATCCTCAGGACAAGACAGTCAGTCACACACACACACACACACACACACACACACACAAATAAGAACACTAGCAAGTGTCACTATTTCTTTGCCAATAAATGGAGGATTACTGTCTTTACTAGATATATTTTAAATAGTGTAACATTGAACAATTGTTAAATAAAAATAAGAGTGAACTAACATCATAGTGCTTGGGAATTGTCAATCTTGAAGACCCTCTCCCCAGTGAAGACTGCAGCTTTCCTTTGTATTTCCATCTTTGGTGTCTCTGGGATGGGTACTTTTTAGCTAATTTGTTTTCACTTGTGTACCAAGAGCTCACATTAACCTGGAGGGATGGGTAAGAGAAGAAACTTATCTTTTAAAAAATATTTTTTTTCTTGGACAATTTTGTACATGTATATATTATATTTTGAGCATACATACTCCCCATTACTTTTTCTTATTCTCCCACTGGACCTCTTCTTCCTATCACTTATCAGTGGCTCTACTACTCAAGAGAGTTTTCTTCTCTCATCAAACCTTAAGTGCCATTAACTCCTCAAGTAAGGATGTGGTCTCATGAGCCATGGAACTCATATTTTTGGGGTGTCATCTCTATGTAAAGTTCCATGTTAGATGTTTTATATATGCTTAATTAAGGAAAACCAAGATCTCAAATCCAAAAGTAACTAGGAGAAGTATGTAAGGCAAGAGACTTGTTTCCCCAATACCATTTTAGCTGTTTTGGTTTAGTTCAAGAAACCTGTAACTGGCAGCTGAGCCTGAGACTCAGCTTTCCTCACTAATTTTCTGGTTTGATTCTTCTTGATTGCAGTGCCCCTTGGTCTTTTCCTTCTATCCAGTATACCTCTCTTCACAGGGCATTAATGTCTGGGCCTTGGTGGCAGCCATGGTGCTCCTCTCCAGCAGTGTGAATGACATCCAGCGCCTGCTCTTCTGCCTCAGGAGACCTGGCTCCACAGTGACTATGCCAGATGTCACCGAGACTTTATACTGCATAGCTGTGCTCCTTTACGCCATGAGGGAGAAGGGGATTAACATCAGCAATAGGTAATACCCTGGGAGAAGGGAAGAGATGCTGTGATAACGTGAGAGGTCCTAGACTTGGCTGTAGTTCCTCACTATTCTTGAGTAGAGTGAAGGGATTAGGATGTGGCTGTGCAGTGCTGAGTGCTTTGTGAAGTGCCTTGCCAAGACAAGCTGATTTTATTCATACCCAGCTGCATGTTCCTAGAAGACACTAGGATGTCTTTTCTGCCGTCCTCACTTTTGGTGTAGACTGTTGGGGTCTGTATCTTAGTGTGAGAAAGGCCAGAGTGTTGGTTGCTAATTCAGAGTGACCTTGAGAGTGATAAAATAAGCAAAGGTTTCAGATACCAAGTGGCTTTGATATTCATGGCCTCCCAGTGGCTGATGCTACCTACACAAGACCTGCATAACAGGAGGGGAAAATGATGACATCAAAATAGAAAAGAGACTGGCCGGGCGTGGTGGTACACACCTTTAATCCCAGCACTCGGGAGGCAGAGGTAGGAGGATTGCCATGAGTTCAAGGCCACCCTGAGACTACATAGTGAATTCCAGGTCAGCCTGGACTAGAGCGAAACCCTACCTCGAAAAAAACAAAACAAAACAAAATAGAAGAGAGACTAGTTGGAAAGAAGAAGGGATTCAGTGGCGAGGGGGAGGGGGAGGAGAGGGTGGTAGAAAGGAACTATGATCATAGTATAATGTTTCTATGGAAACTGTGAATAACAAGTTCAAAATAAATGAATAAATTAAAAAATTTTTAAAGTAAGCAAAGGTCAGTTTTCAGGATCATGTCTTATGAAGGCAATAATCCTAGTGGATTACAATTCCAACCTTATTTAACCTTATCTGAATTCTTTCCTAGCAGTCACACTTGGGATTAGGGCTTCAATGTAGGAATTTCAGAGGGACACAGCTCACTCCATGTTAGTATGTATGTTGATTTTTATGTACTTGTGTAATTCTTACTGTCTTTGATATTCTTTTCCTTCTCTGTTTAGGCTTTACTTCTTTTCATCATGTATGGTTTACAGTGTATAGCTCTCATATCCTTGAATAAATTTATTCTTATGTATCTTTTCATGCTATTATAAATGAACTGATTTTCTTTTTTTTAAATTAGCTTACAAAGTAGCAGGTTTCCTTATTATTATTATTATTTGTGGTAGGGTCTTGTTCTAGTCCAAGCTGACCTGGAATTCACTATGTAGTCTCAGGGTGTTAAACTCATATCGATCCTCCTACCTCTGCCTCCCAAGTTCGGGGGTTAAAGTCATACACCACCACACCCAGCTCCTTATGGTATTTTTGTATATACTTGCTTTTTTTTCTGTGTATGTGCCCATGCAGTACCCCACACACTGACCTGTGGTGGCTAGAGCAGAATGTTGGGTGTTTGCACCATTGCTCTTTTGCCTTTTCTTTTTTGATTCAGAGTTTTTTACTGATCCCAGAGCTTGCCCTTTTTCCCATGAGCTCTGGCAGTGCTCCAGTCTCTGCTCCTGAATAGTATTGGGATTATACATGCATGTGGCCATACCCAGTTGTTTTATGTGGGTTCTGTAGATCACTCTCAAACAGCCTCTCAGTCTCTCCTCAGGCCCTCATACTTGCACAGCAACTTCTTCTCTTTATTGCTGAGCCATGTCTCCAGGCCTATATTTAGTTTTTATTATTTTTGGTTTTTTGAGGTAGGGTCTCGCTCTAGTCCAGGTTGACCTGGAATTCACTATGTAGTCTCAGGGTGGCCTCGAACTCACGGCAATCCTCCTACCTCTGCCTCCCGAGTGCTGGGATTAAAGGCATGTGCCACCACGCCCGGCTTATTATTTTTATTTTTACATTTTATTTTACTCATTTATTTGCAAGAAGAGAGAGCGAGAGAGAATTGGCATGCCAGGGTCGCTTGCTACTACTGCAAACGAATTCCATATACATGTACCACTTTGTGCATCTGACTTTATGTGGGTACTGGGGAGGCAAACCTGGGTCATTAGACTTTGCAAGCAAGTGCCTTTACTGCTGAACCATCTCTCTGGCCCTATACTTGGTTTTTATTTATTTATTTATTTATCTATTTATTTATTTGCAAGCAGAGAGAGATAGAAGAGAGACAGAGAGAATTGGTCTTCCAGGGCCCTTGTTGCTGCAGATGAACTCCAGATGCATACACCACTTTGTTCATCTGGCTTTACGTGCACCTGATTGAACCTGGATTATTGGACTTTGAAAGCAAATGCCTTAACTGCTAAACCATCTCTCTAGCCCAGTTTCTTTTTTAACTTTTAATTGACAGCTTCCATAAATATAGACTATGATAATTCCCACCCACCACTCTCATTTTTTTCCCTCCCAAATCCACCCTTCATTGAATCTCTTTTTTCCACTTAGTCTCTCTTCTACTTTGATGTCATCGTTTTTTCCACCTATTATGAAGGCCTTGTGTAGGTAGTGTCAGGCACTGTGAGGCCATGAATATTAAAGCCATTTTGTGTCTGGAAGACAGCTTTGTAAGCAGTTGTCCCCTTCCTTTGGCTCTTACATTCTTTCTTGCCACCTCTTCTGAAATGGACCCTGGATCTTGGAAGGTGTGATAGAGGTGTCTCAGTGCTGAACACCACTGTCACTTCTCAGCACTGTGGTGACCACCATCTGAAAAGAGAAGCCTCCCTAACCAAAGTAAGAGTAGCATTAATATATGGGCATAAACATAAAGTGCTTAGAGGGCAGTTTGGTGGGCATTTAGCAACAGCAGTTGTTACTCCCCTAGGGCTTTTGACCTCACCAGACATAGGCTTTTGACTAGGTTTCCAGTCCCTGCATGTATTCCCTCCTGCAGAGTGGCCTCAGTCTAATAGGAGAGCAGTTGGTGCCCACCATAACAGACATGCCACTTGGCACATTTGGCTTGGCTGGCCTGCCATAAAGTTGGCAGGGTCCACTGTTTAAGATCATCGATGACTTCTCTCTCCTTAAAGACTGCATGCTGCATATCTCTTTCTAGCATCCTGACAGCTAGTCAACAGGGAGGAGGTTTCCAGTTCAGCTCCAGCCTGATTTCTCAGTGATTTGTAGCCCAAGCATATGGAGTCTTCAGCAATAGAATCTTACCATTTAGTTCTGGTGGGCAACCTTGGAACATCTGAAATTTGATTAACCCTTCTTCTACCCTTCTTTCCCTGATCCCATTTAGACTGTTCCATCCTAGTAATATGACCCTCTATGTACATATACCCTGTAATACCCTCCCCTTAAGCCTCTTCTCTCCTTCCTTCAGAGCCCCTTTCTGCTTACTTGTAAGAAGCTACTGACTTTTATTCCAGCTCACATGCAAATATAAACATTTGTAGCTAGGATCCACATATGAGATAGAACATGCCACATTTGGCTTTCTGGAACTGAATTGCCACACTTAATATCATCTTTCCAGATCCATCCATTTCCCTGCAAATTTCCCAATTTCATTTTTCTTTACTGCTGAATAAAATAAAACTCCATTTTGTAAAGGTACAACATCTTCATTATCCATTCATCAACTGAATGACATCTAATTTCCTAGCTATTGTGAATAGAGCTGCAATGAACATGGATGAGCAAGTATCTCTAAGGTAATATGAGTCTTTAGGATATATGTATGCCAAGGACTGGTCTGGCTGGGTTATGAGATAAATCTCTTTCCAGCTGTCTCAGGAACCTTCACATTCATTTCCACAGTGGCTGTACCAGTTTACATTCCCACCAACAATGCAGGAAGGCTTCTTCCATACTGTCATAGTTAGCCACATGCCACTGGGGTGAAACTCCAAGAATTTAGGCACATTTATGGGAGGAAGGGATTTATTGAAATTACAGATCCAAGGGAAGTTTCATAATGGAGAAAGAGGCTGGGCCCTTTTCAAAGGTCCACACACAAACCATCACCAACACCACACACACACACCAGCAAACAGGCAGGAGAAAGCAAGAGAGATTGCCTTCTCCTTTATATAGCCCAAGGGTGGGGTCTTACAACCCTTTCCCAGACTTGTTGACTTCCTGAGTCTATGGAATTTCCTTCCTACCTTGCCCTCCCAGAAGGGGATGTTTGTTTCTAATTCCCCTGAGCCTCCTTACATCCTGCCCCCTACTGAGAGGGCAGCCTTCCTGTAAATAACCTCAGACCCATGCAAGATTACTAAACAGGTCAAGTTGACAACAAAATTTAACCATCACACATATCCTCACCAGCATTTATTGTTATTTATTTTGATGATAGCCATTCTGACAGGATGGAATCTAAGAGTTGTTTTAATTTGCATTTCCCTGATGGTTAAGCATGTAAAATTGTTTTTAGATGTTTGTTGACCATCTTCTTCCTCTCTCTCTCTCTCTCTCTCTCTCTCTCTCTCTCTCTCTTATCTCTCTGCTTGAAAATGAATAAATAAAATATTTTTTAAAAAAGATTTATTTTTATCCTACATATGGATATACAGTTTTCCTCGCACCATTTGTTAAAGAGGTTCTCTTTTCTCCAGTGAATATTTTGGCATTTTTTTGTCAAAAATCAGATGGCTATAGCTGCTTGGGTTTACATCTGGGTCCTCTGTTCTGTTCCATTGATCTACATATCTGTCTTTGTGCCAGTACCATGCTCTGTGATACATCTTAAAAGTAGTTATGATAATACCGCCAGCCTATTTTTCTTGCTCAGAATTGCTTTGGCTATTTGAGTTTATTTGTTTATTATTTATTTATTATTTCCATGAAGAATGCCATTGGAATTCTGATGGGGATTGTATTAAATGTGTAGATTACTTTTGGTAAGATTGACATTTTCACATATTCTTCCAATCCATGAACATGGTATGTCTTTCTATTTCCTAGTGTCTTCTGAAATTTCTCTAGAGTATATTAAAGTTTTCATTATAGAAATCCTTTACTTCCTTGGTTAGGTTTATTTCAAGGTACTTTATTTTTTTAAAAAATATTTTATTTTATTTATTAAGAGAGCGAGAGAGAGAAAGAGATGTGTATATATAGAGAGAATGGGCATGCAGGGCCTCCAACCACTGCAAATAGACTCTAGATGCATGCACCATCTTGTGCATCTTGGCTTTATGAGGGTACTGGGGAATTGAATTCAGGTCCTTCTGCTTTATAGTTAAGCACCTTAACCACTGAGCTGTCGCTCTAGCACTTTATTTTTTTGAGGCAATTGTGAATGGGAGTGTTTCCCTGGTTTCATCCTTGGCACATTTGTTGTTGGTATATAGGAAGGCTACTGATTTGTTAATTTGTATCCTGCTACTTTCTCTGTTTTCTTGTAGAGCCTTTCGGGTCCCTTAAATATAATCATAACATCTACAAATAATGATAATTTGACCTCTTCCTTTTCGATTTGTATCCCTTTTATTTGTCTCTTATCACTATAGCTAAGACTTCCAGTACTTTATTAAATAAAAATGGGGAAAGTGGACACTCTTGTCTTTTTTTTTTTTTAGTAGAAATGCTTTATTTATTTATTTGCAAGTAGAGATAGAGAGAGAGAAGAGAAACAGAGAAAATGGGCATGTCAGGGCCTCCAGCCACTGCAAACAAACTCCAGATGCATGTGCTCCTTTGTGCATCTGCTTTTATGTGGGTACTGGGGATTCAAACCTGGGTTGTCAGGTTTGCAGGCAAGTGCCTTAAACACTGAGCCATCTGTCCAGTCCTAGAAATGCCTTTTTATAGGAAAGTTTGAGGAACTTGGTATTCTATGAAGGTCTAGTAGAATTCACTAGTGAATCCATCTAGTCCTGGACTTTTTTTTT
>PVHP010018322.1:0-33311 GCA_004024765.1 Zapus hudsonius | reverse complement strand
AATGTGGTTGCATTTTGCCTGTGTCCTAAGAATTTGAGCAAAATTAAATTTAAAAGTGATGGGCTGATTTATTTAACTGAGAAAATTTCAAGACAAAACCCCAAACATTGAGTCTATGACTTTGATTCTCTTATTTGATTCAGGTGTACAGCAAAGGAGAACAAAATATAGGGCAGAAAGCTATGAAAAATATCTTAAGTTTGACAGAGTAAAAAATGTTAAAAAATTTAAAGTCCCAAACGCAGCAATTATGGCCTCTTCAAGTGTAATTGTTAAAGGGATGACCAGGATTAAAGACAAACCAACTGCTCTTCACTGGCACAAAAGAGCAATGCCCTGAGGACAAAGCCCAACCCATTAACAACTCCACCTAGTGAGAATGTGAATTTTTCTGAAAGGGAAAGGTCTGACTGAAGATTGATAAAGGAGGTCTCTGCTTCCCTGGGTCATCAGGAGGCTGCTACTGGATGCCATACTTGATTCCAACCTGGCTGTGGAACGGGCAGCATGTCTGTCATGGTTTGATCCAGGTGTCCCCCACAAACCAATGAATGTGTTCTGATAGATTGATCCTCAGCTGATGGCAGTTAGGGAATTAGAACCTTACTAGAGCTGTGTTGTTGGGGTGGGCTTATGGGGGTTATAAGCCAGCTCCCCCTTGCCAGTGTTTGGCACACCTTCCTGCCGCTGTTTGCAGTGCTGTGGCAGAGGTGATGTCCAGCCCTCTGCTCATGCCATCGTGTTCCCTGCCAGAATGGAGTCTCCCCTTGAGTCCATAAGCCATATAAACCCATTCCTCCATAAGCCGCTTTTGCTTGGGTTCTTTCTGCGCAGCAACTAGAAAGCTGACTGCAACAATGTCCGACATGGTATTTGATTTTGAAGAATAAAAGAGGAGGTCCTAGAGAATTTTACTATATTTCCAGAAAGACACTGAGGCTAAGCAGAGTGAAGCAGGGTTGGAATCCCTGCAAAGAAGCTGTGTGAGGCCACTGCATGAAGCTGTGAAGGTCAACCCCAAGTTGCAATGGAAACCTCAGGATGTTAGGGATGCAAAGACCATAGAACAACCTCCAAGGAGAGCTGCAGGCTCATGAGGGATTTTGCCCGGGAGAAAGACTCCAGCAGCACAGCTGGAATGGTGGAACTACTCAAGCCTGCATCTCTAGTTCCTGATTGCCAGACACAGAGCTACAGAATTTGTTGTTGCCTTGCTGGGTTTTGGGGTTTAGTCCAATCTTTCCTTGCTATGTCCCCACTCTTCTCTTTTGGAAGTACAATGTTTATTTTGAGGCATTATATGTTGGGAGTATGTAAGTTGTGCCTTGGTTTCCTCAGAACCCAAAGTTAAGAGACTGCCTTGAGTCTCAGATAGGACTTTGGACTTTTGAATACTGTTGGAACTGATGAAAGCTATAGAGACTTTTACTATTGGAATGAATACATTTTGCATTTTGAGATGGCCTTGAGTCTATAGGGGACAAGGGTGGCATGTGGTGATTTGACTATAATTTGCAGACACATGTTTGAGCACGTGGTCCTCAAGAAAATGGTGCTATTTGTGTAGGATGTGCAGCCTTTTGGACAGGGTGCATTGCTGGAGGAATAGTGTCCCTGGAGGCAGGCCTTGTATCACAGCCCAGTCTTGTTTGCTATTCTCTCTCTCTCTCTCTCTCTCTCTCTCTCTCTCTCTCTCTCTCTCTCTTGTTCCTTCCTCTTGATGTGAGGTTGTGATGCTGGTTTTCTGCTCTTTCCATACTTTTCCTGTCATGGTTGGCTCTATCCCTATGATCTGTAATATAAAATAAGCTCTTTCCTTTCTGGTCCCAGCAATGAGAAAGTAACTGATACTCAAAATACATAAAATAAAATAAATATTCAATTTTGTTTTGTCTTTAAAAAATCATAAAATTATATAAGAATACTGGAGAACTGCTCTTTAATTTTTTTTTGTTTATTTGTGTGTGTGTGTGTGTGTGTGTGTGTGTGTGTGTGTGTGTGTGTATCAAACATGGCACAATGCATGTGTGGGGGGTCAGAAGACAATGTTGAGGCATCTGTGTTCAACCTTCTTTGAGAAAGGGTCTCAGGCTGCTGTAAACAAACTGCCCAACTGCAAACAAGTGAGACTAGCTGGCCTGCAGGCATCAGGTTCTCCTGGCTCTGTTTGGTTCTGTCTCCCAGAGCCATAGGCAGGTTGGGATCACTGATGCTTGCACCACTTTGCACCTGGCTCTATGTGGGTGCTGAGGAATTGAACCTAGGCTAGTAGGCTTTGCAAGCAATACCTTTAACTGCCGAGCTATCTCACCAGCCCATATATAAGAATTTTACAAATGAAATGAAGTATAGTTGCAAGTGGGAACACTTTTAAAAGCCCTGATTTATAATATTAATAATATTAATTTTGCTTTCTAAATATGCCTTTCTAGAAAATTTCCCTGCCTTCTGTAGAACCAATAGGCTTTTAGAGAAAAGACTGCTTCAGATTACTATTACATCAGCTTACATTTTTGGAAGAATTATTTTGGCTATCATTTAGACATGTTGGGATGGTGTGATGCATAGACTATTAACTAAGGCTCATTTTCAGATAGGACTACAAAAGGTACATGGGAACCGAGAGCGCTTCTTTCTTCCAGCACTATGCATTAGTCTGTTGAAAGCAATGGAAGTATGTCAAAAATACAAAGATAGCTTGTTATCTGCTAGAGTGTGCCTGAGTCCTCCTGCTAGCACTTAGTACTTTTTTTTCTCTCATGATGTGAAATGAAGCAGGGAAAGTTTATAAGGAACTCAGGAAGTTTGCTTGGCTCATCTGAAATAGTTGTCGGTGACACATGTATGCATCTGAAAGCTTTGTACAGCTTGTTAGATCCTGTGTGATATTCCTCCCACCTGCAGTCATCATTTGACCTTGTTTGCAGTTTCTTTAGTCCAAAGTAAGTCTGAGAACACAGTGGAAGTCAAGTGCTGTTCAGACTGATAGAGGATTGCACAGTTATCCATCTCTAAAAACAATCCACACAAATTTTAAACAGAAAGGAAACCTTTTGCTGCTGTTAAGCTAAAAGTCTTTTCAGAATCCCTAGGTGGCATTGAAAGCATTGAGACTCATTTCATTCACATGTCAGGTAAAGGCTTCCATTTACCAGTGAGATGAATGCTGAATAATGGATCTTTTGAATAATGTAATTAAGAATTCATTAGGGGGAACTTAAAAAATGACAGAATGCAATGTGTGTGTACTCCCTCCTCTAAACTCCCAAAATGTATCATACAGTTGATGATTAAAAAAAAAAATATCCAGAGAACCAATTAGAAAATACTGGCATTTCATTTACAAAATACTGACATTAAAATTCAATGAGGAACAAATATATGTTTGAATTTATTAGAAATTATGTTAAATCAGGATTAAAGATCGTTTTTATTATTTTAAAATATGCTCATAATATGACAAAGGACTTAACCAACACTCTGTTTTCCTGAAAAGAGCTCAGTGTTCGCTGTGTGAACCTTACAATATTGAAGAAACTCACTTTGTTCTTGGATAACTGATTTAAATGAGAAATGGCAAACTTCCCTTTTTATTCTTTGCTTTATTTTAATTTAAATGATGAAGAGGTTTAAAACAGACCCCAATGCAGCAGGAGCAGGCTAATTTGCCTGTAACAAAAGCAGACTTTGCTGTTATCTGGCATTATTGTGATCTGCACAGAAGGAAGGAGGGGAAGAAGTGATCACTGGTTCTCAGTGGTCAGACCATCTGGTAGTCCTACCATTCCCAGGGCTCTCTGACCTTGCTTCTTCCTCCACCTGCAGGCCAAGGAAATTGACTAGGAAAGGCCAAAGTTGGTTGATATCAAAGTTGAGTAATTAGGGAACTAGAATTTTCTTCTAAAAACAATAGAGGTTTTTGGTGTCCTTTATTTATTTATTTATTTATTTATTTATTTATTTATTTATTTATTTTTACCATTTTTCTTGGTAAAGCAGCCACTGAAATTTAGAAATCCATCCTCAGAGCATTTGTAATGAACTTTTGTCCTAGAAAAGAGATCAGAGGCAGTAAATTGTCCTTGTATTTTCCATTGGCATGTTACAAGTCATAGCAATATAAGATTTATGTTTTCATCAGTTTATTTTTTATTGTACAAATGACAAAGGTTCAGAAATTAATGAGATGAATTACATTATTTGCTCTTATTGTTGAAAAATTGGGTTACAGTTGGGTACTTAGAAATAAAATTGTGTTAAGCTGTAACATAAAAGTTTTTTTTTCTTACCTTATTGAGACTAGATGGACCTAAAAATAAAACACAAAACTTAAAGGAATTACTTTTGAGTCTTCAGGAATTGCCAAGAACTGACTTGTAAAGAGAGCTCAATTAACTATTCTCTTTTGAGAATTCTGACCCTGAGGAGCACGACTCTTAAATGCACAGTTATGAGAAGCTAAGTGATCCAATGACCCTCCCTGAAAAGTTAAAAATAAAGATAGCCCACCTCTCCAGATGGAATTATTCATCCAGATGGTACACTGGAAGCTTTTAGTGCTGACTGCATTTTTTAAGGCTTTCATTTTCATTTTGAGATCATTTCTTCATTTAAAGATCTCTCCTAGGTAATTGGAAACAGGATAACCTCATGGAAGGAGCAGAGGATAAAGGATTGCAAATGTGGGGATTTAATCCCTGCCCTGTCAGTGACTACTGCCTTGTGTTCCAACCACATTGCTTGCCCACCCCGCTTCTGCCTTCGTTTTGCTTTGTGCAAGATTTGGGATTTCCACTTGTCTGGGAGCACGCTCTTGAGCACGAGAAGGGAGAATGGAAAACATTGCCCTCCTGACACAAGTAAACTGTACCTGGATATGTGATCCATGTTACAGGGTGAAAATAAATGCCTAAGACATATCCAACTTATGGCCCTGAATAGCTATTCATGTGGCCAAATATGACATCGTAAACTTACTTTAACAATTATAAGGGTTTTTTTTTTTTTTGCATTTTTTGGTAACTTGATAGTGATCTCAAAAATGAATTTTAAGATGACAATTTTAAGATGTAAAAAAAAAACTTAGACATTCCTAAAAGCCATTAAGTTTATAGTTATTTTATCCATAAAAATAAAAATGGGGGCTAGGGAAATGGCTCTGTTGTTCAGCATGAGGGCTTGAGAGAGCCTGAGTTTGATTCCCCAGCACCCACTTTAGGTGGGTTGTGGCAATGCACATTTGTAACCTCTATCCTGTTGGGAGTGGACACAGGAGATGGTGCTCACTGGTCAGCCAGTCTGACAAAAAGCAAAGCAAAACAAACAAACCCAGCAGCTCTAGGTTCAATGAAAGACTCCACCTCAAAGAAATAAGCTGATGGGCTGGAGAGATGGCTCAGAGGTTAAGATGCATCCCTGCAAACCTGAGGACCCAGGTTCCATTCCCCAGTACCCACATAAAGCAAGATGTGCAAAGAAGCACATACATCTGGATTTCTTTTGCTGTAGCTGGAGGCCCTGGTGTGCCCATTGTCTCTCTCTTTCTGTCTCTGTCTATCTGCAAATAAATCAATCAATAAATATTTTTTAAAAAGGAGCAAGCTGAATGAGAGATAGAGGAGGACTAGTGACATTCTCCTCTGTCCCCTGCACACATTCTTCATCCACCACATACATGCATCACAGCATCACACATACTATTACACATGCAAAACGATGCAAGAAAATTTAATCATGGAATACTCAGTAAAATATTGCACCCAAATATATACATTTCATTTGTAGATTACATTTTACCATGTAAAACATGGATTATGACTGAATCTTTATTTTATCATTCTATTAGACAAAAAATAAAAATATGAGAAACTTCTAATAATTTCTTTCTTACCCAGAGAATGATCCAGTAATGTTTAGAAATTCTCCATGTGCTACAGAGAACTAAGGCTTTAATGTGGGGTTCGAAGGTTACAGTGATCAAGTTATTGATTTCAAGTAAATATATCTTTCCTTCAGAAACTCCTCACTAAATACTAAAGAGTACTTAGCTATTGTTACTATTTCTGTAATGTGTCATAAGCCTATCTGATGGTAACTGGACCCCAGTACAGACTCAGTGTTGTGAATGAAGAAAAGAATCAGGATATTGTAGGGGCATCAGCAGAGAAGACAGCTTCACTTTGGTTCCCAGCAGAACGTGGTGTTTGACATTCACATCAGCCTAGAAGTTTGTGATTGAAAGGGAGAGCAGCTCATGCTTAGTTGATTATATCCCTCTTCTACCTGGGAATAAAGGGGATGAGGTCATCTACTTGAACTCTAAGTTTCATTTTATACACTTGATTCCATTAACTTTACCTTCTTTTAAAAAATAGTATTCAACTGTGTGTCTGGGTGCATGCATCACAGCACAGGTGTGGAGGTCAGAGGATAACTTTGATGGGTCTGTGCCCCATCTACTTCAAGTCTCTTTCTGCTGCAATTAAACTGCCAAGCTGCAAACAAAAATCAGACTAGCTGATCTGCAATCTTTGGGTTCTCCTGGCTATATCTACCATTGTTATAGGCAGATTGGGATTACAGCTGCATGCAAGACTGTGGACTGGCCTTACATGGATGCTGGGCAAATGAACACAGGCCAGCAGGCATCTGCCCAGCCCTTGACTTCTTCTATTTTATAAATCCAGAATTTACAATGTAAAGTCAAATAGACATTTATGACTGTTTTTTAAAAAAAATAATTTCAAGAGCTTCATGCTTCTTAAAGTTGAGGGGCAGTTATATCACTTATTCTCAATGATGACAGGTAGATTTCAAGTTAAATATCTGAGCAATCAATAGCTTTAACAGATGTTGTCATCTATTGCTAACCATAGGGGAAATCAATTTTGGGGACATCTTGAGATTAAACAACTCTGTCATTTTTTCAACAATGGGCATATATCAAGTGTGAGGATGGAAAATAGACCTAAGTTAGACTTTAAAACAATTTTAAGAACTTATTTTTTGAGAGAAAGTGTGTGTGAGAGAGAAAGAGGCAGACAGAGAGGGAGAATGGGCAGGACCAGGGCCTTCAGTCACTGCAAAAGAACTCCAGACACATGTGCCACCTTGTGCATCTGGTTTTATGTGGCACCGGGGAATCACACTTGGGTCCTTCTGCCTTGTAGGCAAAAGCCTTAACCATTCAGCCATCTGTCCAGCCCCTACATTAGACTTTTAGATATGGAGATTTGCTCCCAGTGTCAGAAGAGAACCACAGTGTAGAGCACAGATCTATAGTCAAATTGCTAAATTCTTGTATCCAATCTTACTTGAGGTGATTGAATCAGGGAGAATATGCAAACTTTCTGTGCTTCAGGCTTCTCAAACGTCAACTCATCCAATTATTCATTCATTTAACAAATTTATATGAGTACCTTTTATGGGCCACCCATTCTGTTAGGCACTGAGGATTTAATAGACTGGTTTCTTCATAAAGCTCAGATTCTCAAGCAGGGCCTAGACAAGGCCAAATTAAATAAATAGCAAACAAACAAAAAAGTAAAGTTTTAGGTGGTGATGAAAACTAAACATAAGTAATGTAAGATCACTTGGAAAGGGACAAGCAGAGGAATGCCCCCTTTCTGCAAAATGGTCCAGGGATGTTTCTGTCAAAGGCAATCTGTCATTTGCATGGAGACTGGAAGAATGTGGGAATGCAATCATGTATATATCTCAGAGAAGAAATTTGAGAGTGGAGAAAATGCTCCAAGGTCCTAAGCAGGGAGCATCACCTGGCATGTTCCAGAAAGAGTAAAGAAACAAGCAAGACTAGAGAGAAATGAGTCAAGGAGGTACTGGCAGGAGACAAACCCAGAAAGGCTGCAGGGTAAATACCTGCTGTCCCTTACAGGAAGGGCTGGACTTTGGCCAGCTAGAAGCTTTTGGAAGAGAGATATGACAGCTCGGCCTTGTCGGCCATAAATTGTGTAGAAATAAAGGTGGAAACTGAGAGATGAGTGAGGAAGTTATCGCACTATTTGGGAAATATTTGGAATGAGAGTTGACAGTGGCTTTGAATGCGGTGGGATTCTGGGTTAATTTTGAAGGTGCAGCTAATTGGGATTGCTGATGAATTGGAGTGCAATATAAGGAAGGGTGAACAGTGACTGATTTTTTTTAAACTCCCAGAACCTCAGAAATCTTGGAGGAAATAGAAATCTTAGAAGAATGTTGCTATGATTTACTCAGTTGAAGGAAAATGGCTTTAGAGCAATTATGAAACCCATTATTACCGGTTACTTTCTTGTTGCTGGCACAAAATATCTGGCCAGAAGCAGCTTATGGAAGGAAGGGTTTAATTTGGTTTACAGTTCCAGAAGACAGAGTCCAATATGATAGGAAAAAATAGCAGGAGCAGGAAGCTAGCTCAAATCATCCCCTTAACAGAGAGAGCAGGAAATGGAACCAGATCAGAAAACCCCAAGGCCTTTCCCAAGTGACACACTTCCTCCAGCAAGGCTCTGCCTCCTAAAAGTTCTACACCATTTTTGAATAGCACTGGCTAGGATTAAATTTTCTAACACTTGAGCCTACATGGGACATTATACTCAAATGATTATATCATTTACACGATGTCATAAATCATTGTGTTTGGCCGTGTTAAAACTTTATACACTATAAACTATCCTAAGGGAGGTATTGAATAATCACTTGAAGACACAAAGTACAAATCAGGCATTAGCTCTTCCCCAGTGATTCATAGAATTTTAAACACTGTCAGGAGTTAAAGTCTTCAAGAAGAAGTAAGAGTCACCAGTGGCGTATTGGATCCCTCCATCTTTGCCCTGTCTTTAAGACATGGTAGTATACACACTCTTATAGAGTTCATATTAATATTTTCCAACTAATATTTCCATAAGAAAATAAAAGATATATTAAGCTGGTACCTCCCAATTATACCAAATATTATATTATCCACCCATCATTGCACACCTTAATAAGAACTTTAGCTTATAAGTATTTACCTTATAGTAAGAGATTTGTGCATTTTCAGCAAAATAGGTATATTTACAGAAATTTTCAGCATGTATTTGTACTCCTCAGTCCTACTCTATTACATGACACACCTTTTTTTTCTTATAGTTTTCAATATCCCCTGTGCTCATTTTTTTTCTAATGTTCCTTACCTTTCCCTGTTCCTTTTTATTTACTTCACATAATATTTTACTTTGCATTTTCTTTTCAACTTTCTTTAGAGTTCTATTCAATCCCACATATGCTCTCAAATGTTTTTATGCCCTTGGCACTTCTTTCTCTGTCATCTTTTCTGTTCAATTTTGACCCTTAGTAACTGGTGATATTTAGTTTTGAGAAGGGCAAGGCAAAGTTGTGACTTAAATGCTCTCAATTTATTCCACAAGCATTTGTATAAGAAGGTCTCCCAGATAGAAAAATTTAAGATAGGTATCTCTTATTTACTATCTTCTAAAGATTCTAGTCTAGCTGAAAAAAAATAAACCACAATATGTTCAGATGAAAAAAGTCAGTATAGAATTCATGTCATTTTTTTAATATCGAAAGTTACACACATAAATGGTATAGTGGAGGTGGACTGTCAGGTAGTGAATGTTGTATTGTTTAAGAAATTTTATATTATCATTTTATATTTCTTATTACATTAAAGTAGAGGAAGGGATAAAGGTGTGCTTTGGGAAAAATTTAACAGCAGGTGAAGAGGGGGCATTAACCAATCTGATGTGCACTGAGCATCTTCTAAAGAATACAAATAAAGTTATCATGAGTGCAACTACTCACGGACTGGGTTGATTACTTGTAAGAGTGCTACTGAGGATGTGGGAGAGCTGGAATTCTCATGTATTGATAGTGGAAATGCAAAGATGTGTAACCATCAGGGGAAGCAGCTTCTTATAAAGTTAAGCCTGTCTTTTCCTAAAGTGTAATAATACCAGTCTTAGGGATTTTTTTTTGTCCCAAAAGCAATAAAATTTGTGTTTACACAAATACTTTTAAGTAAAAGCTTGTGGTGGTTTTATTCTTAATTGCCTCAGGTAAGAAAACTGAAACGTCTTTCAATTAAATAAGCTCTTGTATGTGCCTATAATGAAATAATTAAGAATAAATAAATCAGAAGGGACTATTGATACTTGCAACAATGTGGATCAGTCTCAGTACTCTGCTTTGCCAAAGAAAGGTTCGTATATAATGTAAGAAAGTTCCATTTTATTACATTCTGAACAGGCAAAATGTTTGGGACAAAAACAAGAACTATGAATATGGTGAAGACTGACTATAAATAGGTCTGAGGAAATTTGAGAGATGATAAAACTGTCCTATATTTGGATTGTGGTGATGGTTACGTGATTATACATTTGTAAAGATTCGTAAATGTATACAATACAATACTTAACATTTTATGTTAGATCATACATCGACAAACCTGGCTTTAATGTTTTTTGTTTTTTTTTTTAAGAAAAAGAAAAGAGAGTCTATTTTTAGACTTTGATACTCATGTATTGTAGAACAGTTTAAATTTGAATACTCCATCAAGAGGGATTAACATGTGTACTGGACCTTATTTTACTCATAAAAAATTGTCGGAATAAATACATAGTTTTAGGAGGAATTTGCCTGTGATAAGGAGGAAAGCAAAGAAACTTGCTTCCAAATCCTGATGTGCCTGAAAACAAAGGACCAAAGTTTAAACAAGCCTATAAATTATGCCATTTCATGAATGTCTTTATGTCAACTCCTTCATATACCATCAGAATTATTTTAAAACAATTTTATATGAGGGAAACTGCTTTCATCATTTCCAGTTTACAACACAATAATAGTTTCAGAAATGTAATTATTTTGCCTGCAGTTGCAGAGCTAGAATACAAACACGAATTTGTCTGACTCCACATTTGCTGTACATTCTCTGCCACCAGGCATGTCTTTACCAAGAGGGAAGAGCCAATGTCTGAGTGAGTCCATATTTTTGTTGTTGTTAAATAGTAAATTATTCTTTTCAAAGATTTAGATGGCCCACAGTGATCCCTTTCTTGGTCTTTTTGGAGGCCTGTGATAGAAATTCCAGACCTCTTCCAAAATCCTTCTGTTTGGAAATTAGACAAAAGAATATTATGCAACACAGGAAAATTATGACCATTTATATATGTAAATACATATATGCAGGTACACACACATTCCTTTACAGAATATAAGGATATAGCTTAGAAATAACTGCAAATTGGATGAGTGAGAGAATAAGCACACCAAGGCCTCTTACCACTACAAACAAACTCTAGATGCTTGTGTCACTTTGTGCACTGGCTTTGTGCAGGTCCTAGGGAAGCAAACCCTGGTTGCCAAGCTTTGCCAGCAAACGCCTTTAACTACTGAGCAATCACCCCAGTCCAGAAACTCATTTTTGCTAATATATTTCATAACATTAAATCTTACCACTCAATTTTGAAGATACTTATGAAACAGTTTTGAATATATATTGAATAAAGTAAAGTAAGAAGTTAAACAATGACAATAAATAATATGGATAAAAAAAAAACTTGGAGTGGTACAGATGCCTCCAACCCATGATTTCCCATTTGCTAGTTGGATTTCTTTGTTTTAATTATTTAACATTACTAAGATATAAGACACAATTTTCCTTCCAATATGATGACAATCTTATGACTGGAAATATACCTTAGTGATCAGGCACTTGTGAAACACTAGATTCAATCCCTAGATCACATGTACACACCATACACCACACACCCCCAGACCACCAATGCGCGCGCGCACACACACACACACACACACACACACAATCAAACACACTCACTCCTGAGTCATGTCTTTTACTGAGTGTGATGACCCATGCCTATAATTCCAGCACTCAAAGTTTGAGGCAGGAGGATTATCACAACTTTGAGGGCAGTGTAAATTACACACTGTAAGCTTCAGACCAGCCTGATCTACAGAGTAAGACCTTGTTTCATTAGACTAAACAATATTAAAAAATAAAATGAAAATGAATGTGAAAACAATAGAATCTCTCGTGGGTTTTTCTCAGGATTGAATTTGGAAAAAGGAAATGATGTACTTGGTGCAGCACAGAGTAAATATTCAAGATAATATTGATTAATATTAATTAAGATTTTACTACCTATATGATTTAATTAGTAATAAAATTTAAAATCAATAATACTGATATTTAGGCATATCCTAAAATGTTATTTATCCTTTCTATTCTCCCAGTTCTCAAGACTCATACATGATTGAGAGATTGTTTTTGAGTAAAATTGAATTTGGTTTTTCTGTTGCTTCCTTGAATTAAAGGGGAATATGACTCTAAGAGAAAAGACAACTTGGTTGCCAGCTTTGGGTGTCCATTTCTGCATTTGCTACTATCACTTTTATGTAGAATCATAAAAATTGATTGAAAAATAATTATTTTCATATAAAATGGTATTAAAACCTTATGAAAACAAGTCACAGGAAAATTATTGAGTTTTTGGTAAGGTTAATACTAGTTTTCAAGACTGACTGATACTTAAGCTGAATCAACCCCTGGACTTACGTGCATTAAGTTGTATCAGAGGGTGGCCCGGGAGCATCCAATGCTCCCAAGGCCTTCAAGAGCTCTCAAGGACAGAACAGGTCCTGACTCAAGGAAAAGAGAGCATCATATTTTTCCCAGATTCAATACCTATGTGCCTCCAAAGAAGCTGTTTCTCAGTAAAATTTGTAAATATCATTTTTATTAACTATTCTGTTTCATTAACACAGTAGAAGAAATAGGGTGGGGCAGAGTGGCTGCAATTAACAGTGGAATTATTCCACATAAGGTAAGTACATCGAGTTTCACTGCAATAAATAAATAAAGACTTGAGAAAATTCCACTATGTATTCCCAAAATTGTTTAGCAAATCAGCAATGGTTAGGCAGGCAGACAGAAGGGCCTGTCAGTGGTGGTTGACGGTGAGCAGAAAAGTGAGAAGATCAAAGTACTGACTGTGTCATGTAGTTGTGGAAAGAAGGAGAGGAGCCTGGGATGGATAAGTGAGTCTCTCTTGGGAACTCACACTTTCCCAGGAAGCTTAGGGAGAAGTAGAAATCAGACACAGATCCACCTTGCCATTAATGTCTAAATAATGGCACGGTATCACCAGTGAGTTACCATTGCCTGCAAAGTGGCATTATCTGTTAAATCAGGGTGAAAGGTACCTTCAATGTGCACTTCTACTTTTGATCTTCCTTGTAACCAAGGGATTCCCCCTTTATCAGAGTGGTTCTGTTATAATGACATTGAGTAACCAACCCCAGAGAAACATGACTTTGACCGTATGGGTCTATTAACCAACATTGCTAACCCATCACAATCAGGGTGGTGATGAGGCCAATAAAATAAAGATAATGGCTGAACGTTGTGTTGGAAAGGAGCAGTGATATCATACACTTGCATGTCCATTTATTCTGTACAGGAAAGGCAAGGAGACAAAATATTGGTGAAAAAAGCCTAAAGCTAGTAATTAGTAGCAGGGGAAAGCAACGGCACATTTAGATTATTGCATTTCACTTTGTATTGGCATCAGCTCCTGAATATTTCAGTGGCCTTCATTTCCATACCCATAGAGGATTTCTGAGCAGAAATTACCCTTTGTTCTCGGGCTCAGAATTCTGTGGGGTTACAAGTTGCAGCTAGACATTGGCCCCTTCAAATAGCAAGCGCTTTGTGATGATCTGTTAAATGATATGTAATCTTCACTCGTGTTAAGTAAAACCACAGAATTTTCCTGAAGAAGTATTTGCAATTGTCTGTATCATGAGAATAAAAAGAAAAATCAGTCTATCATGGATATGTTCTTTGGCGAGGATATTTTTAAAGTCATTGTGAAATATGGGATGTGGAATATCATACTTTTCACACACATGCCTTTTATTTAGTTCCCACTATTTCGTACCACTCAAGCTGAGGAGGTAAGTGTCCTTCCTGAGGTCACCTAGTAACCCACGTCTTCTGGAGCCTACTAAACAATTTCACTTCTCAGACTGGACCACTCACCAAAATGAATTCTGAGGTCAGTTGTTCTTGGGTGAGTAAATGAGTATTCAATTATATAACCTGTGCAAAGAAGCATCTAGGACTCTTACACGTGTATTTGAAAAAAAAACTAAATAAATATGGTTAGATAAAGAATGAAAAAGAGCGAATAGAGAAAGACAATATTACTTCAAATCACTTTCTAAACCACGAAGGACATTTGCTAGTCATGTTCTTGTGTCTTTCCATGTTTGCACCACGGTCCTCAAAACTCTTTGTGATAAGGAACAATCATTGTCCTCCTCTGGGGCTAAAAGCGGATGACAGTCAGCCTCAGCTAGCCTTTCACTCACCAAGCTGTGGCTTCAAAGAAGCTTTGCAAGTTTGACACAGAGCTGAGGAGCTGACTGATAAGCAAAATGAAAGAATGCGTGTGTTTCATAGTTTGTGATTTGGGGGTGGTCAGAAGGCACTGAGCTGACCCACCTGAGAGCCCTCATCTCTGCATCCGTCTATTAACAACCATGCCTGCATCCAGGCTGTCAACCTTTCCTCCAGAGTCATGTTTGAAGATGAGTCCTGTGGTCAGGTGAATGACAACACTCCAAAATTAGCCATAGCTTATATCTCTCTACTATTTTTAAAGATAACTGGTTTACCACAGCTTACCCACAGCAAGGCTAGGGATACCTTAGGGTTCAACTTGTAAATCACCCAATAAGTGTGAACACACTGAGGACAATGTGATTTGTTTAGAGAAGATAAGAGTTGAAAAGATTCCTCCAAGAATAAGGTATGCTTTGGTAATTGGGCATACCTAGCTTGATCACTAACAACCACAGACAACATAGACTCCAGCATTTAGCTAAAAGTAAGTCATTTAGTGTAAAGGCAGGATAGTTCACATCTTGGTGAAAGGTCTATTTAATGCACTGAACCCTGACTATTAGCAATGCACTAGGCTCTGGGCTGGGCTCCATGTTTCTGAACAAACTTCCATTCTTTTTGGGTGTCAAAACCAGGGCACAGAGAAGTATCATACAGAACACAATGTGGGGACAGCAAATAAGGAGAGGCAGTAAAAGACTCAGAGAAGAAAGAGGTGCTTGGACGAGAGCTACAAGCAACAGAAGAATGTAGAGATTCTTTTCATTTTATTTTATTTATTTGCAAAGAGAATGAGATAAAGAGAGACTGAGAATGGGCACATCAGGACCTAGTACCCCTGCAAATGAACTCCAGGCACATGCCCCACTTTGTGCATCTGGCTTTATGTGAGTGCTGGGAAATCCTGAAGCCAAGGCTTCAGACTTTGCAAGCAAGTGCCTTCAACCACGGAGCTCTCTCTCCAGCCCAAGTGCATAGTTTTTAGTGAGTGAATATTTTCTTGTTAATGCACTTAACAAACCGTACTGCTTTTTATACCTAGTATGATTATAGATGTGTGCCTGCTCTACACAAGATCATAAAGTTCAATACTGGTAGTTAAGGCACACTCTGTTGGAGTTGGAAAGATGGCTCATCAGTTAGAAATGTGTGCTTACAAAGCCTGATGAACTGGGTTAAATTCCCAGGACACTCATTTAAACCAGATGCAAAAAGTGTCGTGAGAGATGCCTTAGTGTGCAAACCCACACGAAGACACACACATGTACAAATAAAACAACAACAAACAACCAAAACTCCAAAGCCTTGCAAATAGAACAATGCAAAAGAATGCTTAAATGGGCCTGGCAGAGTTAGGAAGTTTCAGAGGCGAAGCGTTGGTGTCAAATCCTGTGAGGTTGGTAGACTATCAATAAGTGGGCATGAAAGCCAATATAGAGCCATCTTACCATCAAACTCAATCTTTGAAACAGATGCCCAAGAGAAAACTTGGTTAGATGATAATAAAGTTAGAGGAGTGAAAGCTAAAATCATTTCTTTTTATCTTAATGTCTCAGATGGAGCGTCCATAAATGCCCTACCCATTTCCCACACTTCTGGAACATGGCATGTACACTCTTTCCTGGAGTATCTATGTATCCATTGCAAATTTAAAGTTAAATACTTATCCTTTTGACCAATTGCTGTATCAGTAAATAGTAATAGTGGGGAATACAGAATTCCTTGGAAGAAACATACTTTTGTGTGAAATACAATTGAGAGCCAGGTGTGGAGGCACATGCCTATAAATTCCAGCACTCAGAGGATGAAGCAGGAGGATTGCTGTGAGTTTGAAGACAGCCTTGCTGTTTGAATAGATGCTTTCACAAACAAATAAAAACTGAAGAAGAAATATGATCCGGGCTTTTCTGCAGTCCATGGCGTGGCATAGCAATCCTATTCTTCTGGAGGACACTGTTACCATGAGCCGGTATAGCCAGAGCTCCTCTGACTGACAGGAGGGTGGCTGTGAAGAGGAGAGGAGTCAGTTTGCATTAAGCTTGAACTGCATAGAATATGTGAAGTGAGCCCACAGATGCATTCAAATCATCCAGCACATTTTCAAAGATCAAAACAAACCATAACTTGCTGGATTCAACTGCAAGCCGTGTTTGGAAAATGTATTTTTGAACTATCCAAGAACCCCAAAAGACTATGTTCTTATATAAATACATCCATATAAAGTAGTGTAAGGATACATTTCCTTTTTATTATACATTCAGGTGAGACTAGCAGCTTTTTGCTGTTGACTGTCAGAGTGTTTTACTGAAATCGTGTACTTTGCTAAGGAGAGCCAGGTCAGTACCAGGGTAAGTTTCCAGCAGATATTTAAACTTGGGAGAGGTGAATGCCATTTAGAAATAATGTGGTTTTTATTAAATAAATCTGTCTAATAATATTAAGGTGCTATTTCAATGTTAAGAACAGACAGCCAATCTTGGGTACTAAGAGACGGGGGCAGAAGGTTGGGGTCATGGGGGAGGAAGGGAGGCACAAGTTGTACCTGGTTAAGGCTGACAGAACAGGAAAGGATGGAAAAACCCATAAAGCTCCATTTTACTTCCATATTGCAAGACAGTTTGTTTTTTCTTCAAATTCCCCTTTGCCTTATTGAATTTTCAACAATGTGAGGTAACAATTTTGAATGTATTCCTAATATGGAATGGAAATGATATATTTTCTTTGGGCTGATATCAAAACAAAACTCGGTGTTTTTAATAATTCAATGAAGATTGATAACAAACACTCCAGAAAGTAAAATAAAGGAATTTTTAAATGGTTCAGTAGACAATGAAATTCGAATGCAGACTTTGAAATCTTAAAACAAGGCGGTAAAGTCGGTGAACAGATTAGTGTTTTAGGGCATTGACAATTCACAAGTGTAGAGATTCCAAAAACCCATTAATTCTGTTTGCCTTATTGGGTATAATCAAGTTCTGTATCCCAAGAAGAAATATGTGAAATCTTATTGCTATTATCCCCACCACATCCTTTTTTTTTATTTTCTGTAGCTCTAAATTAAGAATGGTTATATGATATAGCCTTAAATGCATAATTAGTATTACCATCATTTATGAAAACATACACCGAGTATTCTTAATGGAAAATCAAAATTCACAAATTTTGAGAACCTCGCATGCTGAAACTACATCAGATCAAGGCTCACATCTCAACTGCATGGGAATTGGATAACTATGAGGTCGCTTTGTGGCCAGATGGAATGTGTTCATTTCTATTATGGCAAGTTAGGCACCAAAACCGAAGGACACCTAGTGAGACAATATCTCATGATGACTAAAGGGAAATGAAAATACTGAGAAACTTTTGCTTCTGGCAACCCAAAGGGGACTCTTAAACATATTATAGGATGATGAAATAACCCATGTGGGGAATTTAGACGTTGAAAAGTAACATCTGTAGTTCTTGGAACATTTTACCCATGATCCACTGGCAAATACATCTTAGAGTAGGCAAGAAAATGAAAGTTATAAAGGGGGAAATTAGAGGAGAGAATGAAAGAAAAGAAATGTATTAATTTGGCCTCATTTCCTGTATTGAAGAGCAATAATTTTGGAACACCCTTAAAGGGTTTGTGGTATTCTGAGAAAGGCCGCGATGTGACTTGCCCTCTATCCTATGTTGGTGTTTGTTCCTGTCCATGGAACCCAAGCTGGACCTTCACTGTTTCTGGTTATCTGTCAACAGTCCATAAAATTTCCTTCCTCTTTGGCACCCCCCCACCCCAAATTGAAACTCCACTTTACAGGGAAAAGCACATTAACCTTTATGCCTTTATGACCAGTTGTTGTGATAAAATTTTCATTATGATATTTTAATTGCATTATTTATTACTTACATTATAATATAAATATTACATTTTACAACATGTGATGTTTATTTTTTCTTTTAGAGAGAGTGAAAGAACTTGGACTTTTTCTGGTTATATTAATTTCACAATTTTTGTACATACATGAGGGTTTGCAGTCATGTGTGTATGCATGTTTGTGTGTGTGTGGACACATACATGTGTGAGTGGGTGTGTGTGCATGGGTCAGGTCAGAGGACAGAGCTCTCCACTTTCTCCCACTGAACCTAGCTTCTCCATAGCCTGTCAGCACCTCCACAATTCCTCCAGGAATCTCTGCTTCCCAAGCACTGGAGTTTCAGGCCTCTGAGCACCACTACACTGTGACATGCTTCACCTATGGAGCCCAATTTTACTCATCCTTAATTGTCATTTCTTGCATTTTATCAACATTTTTTCTTAAAAACACAAACTGAAAAGACTTCATTCTTAGTAATATGATTCTTTTGTTCAAAAACAGTAGCCTAACTTTTATGCAGCATGGGTTTTCCTTGCTAAATCACCTCTGTCTCTGTGTTACTCTGTGTTACTCTTCCTCCAGTCCAACAACCACTCGTTTAGCCAACAAGAATTCTTTTGCCTTGTCTTGAGTCTACTTTTCTCTCCTTCCTACCATGACTGCCTGATTCTCCTAAGGATTCTTAAAATGTTTCCTAATGGGTCCTTTCAAGTCACCCTCTGCTAAATAAAATAAACTATAAAAAAAACTAGTCAGCAAATTAACTTTTCTCAATTTGCTATTAAGTTATTATGTCACTGAATATCCAGTGATTTCTGAAATTTTTAATAATTTGGGTGGGAACATTTCTCAGGAAGTGCTTGCTTTGTAGGCAAGAAGACCTAGATTTGATTCCAGGACCCAAGTAAATATACTGGACAAGGTGATGCACGCCTCTAATCTCAGGTCTGGACAGAGAGAGGCTTGCAGATCCCCAGAGCATGTAGACCACCCATGCTAGCTCAGTTTGTGAGCTGCAGAATGAGAGATCTTGTCTCAAAGGAGGGGCTGACACCCAAGGCTGTCCTCTGACCTTCACGTGCACACTTACATATGTGTATAAAACATGCATTCAGAGGTAAGTAGGGTTTTTACTGTGATTTGCTATAGCCATCTTCAAAAACAGATGCTTATATATGCATCTATATCAGTCTCTATATGTTATCATTTGATTTTTAATTAGGGTGTGGCATGTGTGTACAGGAAATAGTGAAAATTTCAATCCCTTGCTAAGTATATGCCACTTGAGGGCATGATCTCCCTTCCTATTTTAGCTCTAATTCTGTGAAAAATGTAAAAGGTTTTTATATGCTTGTGCTTTTTGCTGGTGATTCTGCTCCTTGGAATTTCCCTAAGCATAGTGCTGGAGTATTGTGTTGTATTCTTAAATTTCAGAATTTATATGATATATCTTACAGAGAAGTATATTACATCAACTTCATTCAGGCATGATTTTATAGCTCTGTTAGCCAGAAGCCAATGTTAATGAATCCAATAGATAATCAATATTTATTAGAGATGAATATAAAAATTTATATTAAATAGAATATCTAAACAAAAACATATAAGACACGGTCACATACTGTATTAGTCAGGGTTCTCTAGAAGGAACAGAGTTGATAGAATGGATATATAAAAAAAAGGAATTTACTGAGACAGCTTACAGCAGTCCAATAGTAGCAGTCTGTAGGCCCACAGGTAAGGAACCAGTAGCTGTTCAGTCCACGTAGATGGATGTCTCAGCAGTCCCAATCCAGCTCAAAAGGCCTGATGAATCCCTGGGGAGTGGCTGCTCTTCAAGTCCATGATGTGAGGCCGAGGAAACTGGGTTCCGATGTCCAGGAAGGGTAGGAGAGCAGGATGCAAGGGCAAGTCATGAACCAGTACCAGCAGCCGGGGGAGGAAGGAAGAGCGTCTCCTTCCCCTTAAATTTCCTTATATTAGTCTCCTTCTGGAAGGCCCACCCAGGATTACTATGGATTACCTCAAATTGACAAATTTAACCATCACAAGTCTTCTCCAAAATCCCAAAAGGAATTTTCAATCCTTTCTGCAGGCAAGATCAGGGATCCACCCAAGATTATTATGGATTAGCTCAAGTTGACAAACTTAACCATCACACATACTTCTCAGCCTCATAAACATTGTGGCCAGAGGAAGGACTCCTCAGCATCCAAAATATTTCACAGAACACAATTCCTATAAATAATAAAATTACACTCTATTTTAATTTTAAAATCCTGGTTGAATTTTTGAGTTTATTTCATGAGATGAGATACAGTTGGCCAAAGACCATCTTGTCTACATGAGTCATTTCTCTGCAAGGTTAGTACTTAAAAAATATTTTTTTTACAATTGATTATGAATTTTCCTGCATGGCCCTATCGGGTGCTGATCGTATTCCTTGATTTCTTAAGAGTGAATGCTATGTTTGCTTTTCTTTGAGAAATTTGTAAATTGCTCTGTACTTTTTACCTTGCCTGCTAGGAGACCTAATGTAGTTTTAATGGTCAATTATAGCAAGGCTATTAATCTTTAATGGGGGAGTGCTCACTTTCCCATTTTCAGCTGCACTTTCCTCACTTTTAAATTTACTATGTTGCCTTTGTTTGATTTCTATTTGTTGTCAAGTGCCATGAAGTTTTCAGGGACAAAATGAGAATGAGAGAATTAATGCACAAATAAATCATGGAAATGACTAATCTTGGAACAAAGATCCAGAGATAAGGAACTAACTTCTCAGAAGACACTTTTACAATAGAGCTCTGTTGTCCAACACCTTCATCTCTGTCCATGGCACACTTACTCCCATGGTGCTCCCATGGCTGGACCCTTTGTGGACAAGATGAAAACACACTTTACTTATTGTGTGGACCACATAAAAAAGACTTTGTGATGCTTTTGTATATGAAAATGTTCTTTGTGAAAATGAAGTGAAAGAGTTTTCTGAAATAGTGGAATAATGAACCTTAATAACATGATAAAAGGATTAGAAAATTACCAAAAAAGTCAGCAAATCTCTCCATTTATTATTGTGTGACCATTTATTGTTATGTATAACATAAAAGTATCCTTGCAAATTTTTAGCAATGCAAAGTGAAGATTGAATAATACCCAATGGTTTCAATATTTCTATTTTGACATACATAGCAGACTAGATCTTCTACCCATATTGCTACATCCATTGATGAACACAATACCAATGAATTTGTGAATGTTTATCTCCTTTCCTTACTTTGTCAAATTTTTATGAATTATGAGTTTCAGTGATCAAACTAAGAGCTGATAAATCACAAATCCTAAAATTCTAGGTTATACAATTTCCTGTAACATTGCTATAATCTGTCAAAAACGTGTCACAAACATGATAGAAAACAAAATATATATCAAAGCTAAGTATTTGAACACTTCATGGGTGAAAAGAAAACATGCATTTACTGTTCCATTTCCAGAAGTTTCTCATGTTTCTTCATGTGCAAATCACTTGCCAGTACATTTGGGAGTGAATTTCACAAGGATGATCCTGTCATATTGGAAAGGAATAGACATTCAAATTATAGTTAGAGTTACATGACATTTCATGTTGTGTGCATGTTTGTATAAAAACACTGACAGAGTCCCTCACATTTAGTTATTAAGGGAACAAAGACCTTAAATTTCATAGAAAGTAAATAGCCAAGATTTCAATTGTGGTCCAATCTAATTGGCCTAAAGTTTCATATATGTCATTGTCAACAATACACCATTAGAATGAACCTCTACACCAGGCATAGAGGAGGGAGGAATTTTTTTCAAGTTATAGATCCAGGGGAAGTTCCATAATGGTGAAAGAGGTGAAAGAAGCCATCATCAACACCACACACACACACACACACACACACACACACACACACACACACCAACAAATAAGCAGGGAGAAGGAAGAAAAGAGATTTCCTTCCCTTGGGAATCTCTTACATACTTGACCCCTATTGGAAGCTTTACTCACTTTGGAGGAAGGGCTCACTTTAGAGGAGGGACCTCCTCTTTTAGTTTTTCCTTCTTGTAAGCAACCTCCAGAGACTCATCCAAGATTACTGTGGATTACTAAACACATCATGTTCACAACAAAACTTAACCATCACAATATCTATCTTAAAATCTTCTGTATTCAAGACGTGCATGACTAATTTTTATTCTTAATTTATAAAAACTATCTCATTTAATTGACTAGTTAGGTAAAGTATGAATTATAATTAACAGGCCAAGAGCTGGGTGGGAGGGAAGCATACCCACTATTAGAAGGGTGAGGGGGACCAGAGGGTTAAAGTCAGCCTCAGCTAACTAGAAAGTTTGTGGCCACTCTAGGGTACATGAGTCTAGGTCTCACATATAAATAGAAAAATGAATAAGAAAATGAAACAAATCCAGCAATCAGTCACAGGACATGATGAGCTTAGAAGAAGAATCAGTAAAATAAATGTTACAAGACCAAAAGCATTTTTAAATGTAATGAGGTTGTTAAAAATTTCCATTATCAACATGGTCAGATATAATTATTTAATCATTAGTTTTTTTCTTCATTCAATATTGATTAATATATAATTGAAAGCATTGTACTATTACATTAGAGACCCCTTTCTGGTTTTCCAGAAGATACTTACCATCCCAACTCACATAATTTGATCCCAGGAAGCATTGGGACACACCAAGCAAGGCCTGACAGTTCTAGTCAAGTCAAAAGCCATGGCTCATCAGACCTCAGTGTCTACTATTCCCTAGCCACCATCCAACAGTCTCCTAGAAGCCCACACTGGGGCTGGGCCTTCACTGCTCTCTGCTTTTCTCTGTTCTACCTGCCACATCCACCTTGTGGTTCTCAAACCACTCAGAAATTGTCCATGATAGTTTACAGTATGTTGTAGTCTGCCACACAGCATTGGGATGAATCTCTAAATCAGGAACAGTTAAGGGAGGAAAGGGTTTATTAAAACTACAGATCCAGGGGAAGTTCCAAAACATCAAAAGAGGCGGGTTCCTTTTCATAGGTCCAAGCAGAGAGAGAAAGAACCCATCACCAACACCACACACAGAGAACAGCAAACAGGTGGCGGCGGGTGTGCGTGTGGGATATTAAAAAGATCAAGTTGATAACAAAACTTAACAATCACATAATAGATCTAGCTACTGGTAAAATTCGAGGGGTGGTTGCCTTGGTTGCAGACAGGCCCAATGGGATCTGTCAAGTTCAGTTACCATTGTTGCTACAGCATATCTCTAAGGCATTATGCCAAAACCCCAAATTTTGTTTTTTTCAATTCTCATTTTATACTTTATTCTGAATAGTTTATTCTTAATAGTTATTCACAATGCATTGTTTTTCTTTTAAAGCATACTTTAGATTGTTTCACAGCTATAAAAATGATCTTGTTACACCTTGTAGTCAAAATGCTTTCTTAAATTAATGTCAGTTTTATGATTCAATACTATCAGAACATAAACATGGTTACATATTCAAAAATTGCAAAAAATGTCCACCATTCAATTGGAGTACATGTTATAAATTTATCACATAAAACCCAAACTGTGGAGACCACTGATAACTACCTCACATATTTAAAGTTAAGATGCTAAATGATATGATTAACAGCATTTCTGAAGTAGAGACAAACAAAATATTACTAATTAAAACACTAAATTGGAGGTCCATCATGTAGGAATATGCTTTAATCCTGAATCGTGAATAAGGTTGATGATCATGGCATCATATCTAACAGCTCCTCGCCTGGGCATGGTCATAAAATTTGGCTCCACAGTGCTTTTCAAATGGAGCACAGTGACATGAAAAGAAATGTGTCCCATCAGCTGCTTGTCCCTTAATAAGATTCTCTTGCGTGCAAATCACTGCTGTGGAATGATGCAATGGTGCATAAGGACAATGAATCAGCTAATAAATTGAGTGTAACACTAATTATGTTCACTATAAACTGAAATATATACATTTGATGGCTATCATGCCTCACCAATGCTCAAAGTCCAAGGTGAAAAATGTATTTCAACTTCTCTCTCTACAAAAACTCAACAGTCTGCTGCAGTCCGTGTCTGGCATAGAATTCTATATATCTACCTGTGTTTTCAGCATGGAAACCCAATTCCTAAAGGAAAGGTCATTATCATTATTAAGTTTTATAAGAAAATCAGTAGGTAGTAGGATCTATTTAATAATGGAGAATCATGAATGTCAGACTTAACATACTTTTCAGAGTGCTAATAACTCTTAAAGTGTACCTTGTCTCAAGTTGAAGTCAGTATTGGAATTTTTATATTACCTGCCCTGCCTGAAAACATTAAAAAGTGTTTCAGTAAAAGTGTTTCTGTAATAGGAGAAAAAATAGTGATTGATTTTTATAACTTGGCCTAATTTTTGGTTCAATTGGAAAGCTGATAATAGTTAAAAGTCATATGTCATTGACAATGACAGGGATTATGTTAAAGGATTATTTTAAAGAGTATATTTCAAGTTATTTTCAGGAAAAAGAAAGCACTTATACTTGCCTCTATTTGTAAGTTTTAAGGTATATCTAATATATATTTACATATGTATTATTAACATCAAAAATGTTCTTTTTTCTTCCTATGCTTCATTCAGTTCTAGAATGACAAGGCTATAAAATATGCATTTATTCAGAAACTAAACAAAAAAAAACTTTCATAAGCCTGCATGACAATGACCCTAATTCTAGTCCAGTGATAGATGGGAAGAGGTTGTTTCTTTTTCTATTATATATTTAAATTAAAAATAGGAAGATGTAGTTCCTACTAATGAGTTTTGTAGGGCTGTTTTAATATGCTGTCCCTTAGGAGATTTCCTCACTCGGTGTGAAGGCTCCTAAGAGGTGCTTGTGCACCTGATTAATTCACAAATGGCACTGAGGGCTGCACGTTTGCCCAGTCCTAGTTAAATCATAGTAGGCGGCTGGCCCTCTGTAGGATGCAGTGCAAATTGTGATGCTCTTATTATACACCTAATTACAGCATTCTACCCCAGTCTGATTTTTTTCCATAAATTCTTGTAAATGTGATGTCCGTTTCAGAAGATAGAGATTGAGGTTCATTAAAATGACTCCAATCTATAGGACTCTAATGGAACAATGACTTGTGACTCAAGGGAAAATTCCTCTGAAATGCTAAGAAAAAATATATATGTAAAATATGGAGATATTAAAATATAATAATTTTCAAAATTAATTTGTTTTCATAAATAATAATTAAGTAGCCTCCATGAGGGATATATGAGAAAAAAGACTTCCTAGTGGATAGCTGTACTGGGTTTGGGCATAAGAAAATAATTAGAAATATATTTTGGAGTGTGAGACTAAACCTTTATGTATTGCTGTGCCCCAGGGATATATTAACCCAACCTACCTTATTGAGTGTGAGAATTAGTTTCATATATAAAATGCTCAGAACAGAACATAATAAGTCTATGCAAGGACTTATATAAAGCATTTTGTTGATCAGTTGTACCTAGTCTCATCCTGATGTAAACACAATGTACAAGTTTCCACAGTTTTGATGTTTCCAAACTATGATTGTATTACTGTTTATCTGTTACTTTTAACATTGCTTTTTGATGTTATTCTAGTTGAGAGATGGTGGAGGCTTTCCTTAAATGGTAGGCAGGATGATGAATGGGGAGACAGTTCAGGGGATAAAGTCCTCACCTTGCAACAAAGAGGATCTGAGTTCAATTTCCAGAGCCCACATAAAAAGGCTAAGCATGGTGACAACACTTACAATCCCAGTACTGGAGGGGCAGTGATAGGCCAATGTCTGAGGCTCTCTAGCTAACAAAATATATATTATTTGGTAACCTTCAGGCCAGGCAACATGCATAGTATTGCTGAGGAATGCCACCTGAGGTTTTCTTGGGTTTCCACATGCATATGTACATACACATGCATGCATGCATATGTGCAAGGGCATTCACACATGCACAAACACATAACAAATGAGGCAACATGGATTAGGGTTGCCTCGGTACAGATCTGAGCCCTTTTTTGATTGATAGCTGAAAAAATTAGCTCTGTGTATAAATAGCATGTAATCAAACTACATGATTGCAAATATGCCTTTTAAAACTTTCCCAACCTGTAATACAATAGTATTTATTAAAATATAGCATCTGTCTTCATATATAAGAAAAGTGTTTAAGTGTCTTCTGAATGCCATCGTTCCCTGTTGGGAGATCCAGCCTTCTAAACTGCAAACATGACACTAGCTAAATCTTCACTGCAACTCAATGAACCAACAACAACATTGAATTACTCTTATTTGTTTCTGTGATCTACACGACAAGTTCACGAAGTACCTAATCGTTTATCTAAACCCCACGGATAATTCGTAAATATGGTCCTTTCTTTTAAATCAGTATCTCAGAGATATCAAGCATAGTGTGTATATATATTTTAAAAAGTGTATAGATTATTAAAGAAATAAATAATAGATGTATTGCAGGCTTGGCAGGTAGTCACTGATGTTGGTAGAACACTGTGATTCATAGACACCATTACTTCCATTCTGAATTTTATAATAAAGCACAAAATAAAAGGAACAAAGGAGGTATGAAAAGGCAAAAATACAGATGTTAACCTCTTTTTCTTTTGATTCACTGATCCCATCAGGTCAGAGCTTTTATGTCTTTCCCATTGAGCAGCTGAATTGTTTCAAATCAGCTAAACAAAACATAAGAAAACAAAAACCACTTAGACACAGTGTGCTGACTTTTCAGGTCTTATGGGGATAATGGAAAATGTTTTTTTTTCTATTTTTATTTCTCCATAAAGATGTCCTCAGTTTGATTTTACAGCACCTTTCACTTATAAAATCATCGTTTATAAAGGACAATTAGGTCATTTTGAGATACGTTGGACGTGTGCCACTTAGCCATCTCTGTTTTTTTCTTTCACATTTTAGACTAAGCATAGAGAAATCTGATCACTCAGTGAAGCTGCTCTAACCCCAGACAAAATAAGGTAAAGTATTAAGTGGTTACATGTGGAGCTAGGATAAAATTGCCACTAAGGTTCAGTCCACAGAACGATGCTTGGATCTTTCACTGGACAAAGGAGAGCATTGTATTTAGGATCAATAGCACACTTGAGAACTTGGTGTTTCGTTGTGCATGCAGGGGCCCTGATTATCACATTGATGGAGATACTGATTGTCCATGAGTCCTACCACATCTTTGAGAGGGGAAAGAAAAGATGCTTATGTGACTCCATTAAAGGTAAAAACATTAATTTATCAAGCAAGTCTTAACAAATGCAATTATTAATAAAGATGACTTATTTACTTCTGAAAAAAATTTCATGATGATGACATACTCAAGGGCTTAGTCAAACATGATATAATAGGTTTAGCACATTTCTTATAAATATGATTTCTGGATTTTGCCCCTACCTGTCACATTACCTTCATAAAGACCTCAGGATATGATCTGTTCAGTCTTAACTGTATTATCCACTTTTGAATAGTCCCTACCTCCCTGAAGTGACATAAATATTATTTTTGTTTTTCAGCATGTCATGTAAGACATTCATCATCATTGTGAGACATGGAAATTTTAAGAAATGATCAGAGCATGTAGGTTTTTTATTTTTATTGTTGCAATAAAGGAACTCTGAAAACAGGAATAAAAGTATTATAAAGTACAATTTCTTTTGTTTTTCATGAATTTTCTACTGGATGACATCCTTCCCTTCCCCAAATTATGGCAGAATTTCTACTGTCATTATGATTTGAAAATGTGGGTTAAATACAATCTATTATTCAAACTGACCTAATTATTTTTAGATTTTAAAGTTTGATATTATTGTTTTAAATTGGCTTTAAGAGACTATAAAATCACCTGGGCACAGTGGGATATAAGGGACATTATATTAAAAGTTCTTTGTCTCTGTAGAGACAGAAGAGCTATAGCTGAGTAGCAGATAATGCACCCAAAGGAACTTGGCCTTGGGCTACAAAGAAAGCATGAGCCTTGTGGCTGAATGCATGAGGCAGTGAGGCTGACTACCCACAGGGAATGCCTTAGTAGGACTATGCAAGTCAGAGGAAGTCTGATGATGTTTGTGAACTAAGTCACTTCTCCCATCCTCCCTGAATTTAAACTCATGGAAAAATAAAATATGGTGGAAAGGCTAGTTTCACATCTAAACTAAAACTGGCTTTGTGCACTGTAAGACAATTGGTTATAAGATAGGCCATCATGAGACCAGGTAATTAAAAATTTAGTTTTCACATCTGATGTTGTAACTATAAGTCATAAGGTATGTGACACAAACTTCAAAATTAAACATGGTTAAAGTATGCATTAATTCTCAAACATTTCTTTCTTTGGTTCAGTTTTTTAATTCATTGTTGAAGACAATTCTATACGAAAGTACAAAAACATCAAAGAAAAACAAATTATTTTGTTTACTGTTCAACTCAAAAAAAATCATTAGTATTTTTATAAATAAAAGACAATGATTCAGTTAGAGCCATATGCCATGAAATTATAGACATGACTTTCAGCTTTGAAGAAATATTACCACTGCCCTCATTATTCTTATCACCTCCTGCCTCTCAGTGGCTGAGCAAGCGAAGAGATTCCGAGGCCTTCTTGATTTTCCTCATGTTCTCCTTAATACTGTATATTAAGGAGATGGAGATCTGTATTGTATCAACACTGTAGATGGAGAGGAAAGCAGTCCTCAGATAAATTATCCTCTATCATGGAGTTTCTGATCTCTTGTTTGTGTTCCAAAGACACAGCAAACGCACATGATGTGGGATTAAGGGTGGAAAGGTTCCGCAGTCCAGTTGCACCAATCCTAAAGTGTCTTCAATTTCTAAGGTAGTAAAACCAACCCTTTGCTTCTATTTACAATCGTGGCTCAAAACTGTTTAGTGCAAAGGTAAATTTCATAGACCAGGGAATTATAGAAATATCTCCATTCCTTCCTATAACAATTACATTTCTGTCTATTCGAATTGATATTTTTATATCTGTAGCTATTTAACACCTTAAACGTGATCTAATATCTCTGCTGAATTTTAGACAGAATACCACCATAAAAATCTACTATATTAAAAATATTTGCATATGGCATTTTCCTATACTGAAATTTATGAATTTTAATAAAGTTGCTTAGATTTTATAGCCCACAGTTATAATTGTTCATAATCTCAGAATATTATTTAAAGAGAATTCAAATTATATGAAAACACTTAAGAGCAGAATTATTTCTTCAGTTTTCTATAGTTTTTATAGGTTGATTATTAAGTTCACCATAACAAATGAATGAGTAGTTAATTGTTTATGATGAAGACTATATTTAACAGTGTAAATTTATTTGTATATTAACTTATGTAAATGCATGCTTATAACTCAGGTTTTTATTAAAGAAACAGCTATAGAGTAATACACACATCCAGCACTGTAACTATCAAGTATTGTTTTAATATAAAATAGTCCCTGATTGTTTCCATCTTTCCTAATGACCAAATAAATGGAGTTATGAAAAGAAATTATTGAGAATTAATTACTGCAATTTTACAAGATTTTTTGGGGTTCATGTGCATGGTGTTCGTGTATGAGTGTGGGCATGCGTATGCCAAGCTATGGGTGTGGCAGTGAGACAGAAACCAATGATTTTTGACACAAAGACCCCTAAGCTCACAACATTAAAGCAGTCTTAATACTCACCCACCACGACTCAGGGAACTGAGCGGAAGAGGGGGGGAAAGACTGTGAGAGCCATGGTGGAGGAGACTATCCAGAGGCATGGCTCCCCTCAGTAACAACATACTAGGGCCAGGAGAATGAGGCTGAAAAATAGGCTGATCCAGACAACCCACGGAGGAGGATATCCAACTGATTGGGGATGGGGAGGGCGGTATTGGGGAATTGGGGATTACAACTCATTACCAACTAAATAATGTAACTCATTGTGGACAATAAAAAAATAGCAAAGACAATGATTATCTTAAAAAGTAGTACCTTGTTGAGAAAGCCTGTGCTATTTCAACTCTATCCTCTGCTAGACTGAGACGGTACTGCATAAGGAGCATCGTCTATACCCTTGATCTTGTGGATGAGGTGGCAAACAGAAAACATGATTTCCAAACATGCTCTAATGGAGGTTAATTTCATAAATGCCTTTTCCTGTCAATGGACAGCTGGAAACTGTTTGGATTTCACCTAGGAATATAGTTTGGGAAGCCAAGAAAAGAAATGGATGAAATAGTTCCTAAAATCAGTATAGTGAGGAAAGCAAAAGAAAACATTAACCAGCCACAAATATGTTTCAAGACCTAATTTTTTTAAGTATCCTGTATTTTGTCATCGGTTGACCGCAAACAGGCATCCACAGAGCTGTGGTTCAACATACTTTTGCTTCAAACATAAATAAAGTTTGGGACACTGTTCTGAAAAAACAACCTGGCTGGGCAATGAGTTACACATGATACATAACTATAAAAGAAGTGTCAGAGATGAATTGGAACATTATAGTTTCACATGAATAAATGTTATAACCTTTATATTACAGAATGGTAAGGAGAATTGAGCAGCAAAACTACACTAATTCTTTCCAGGTAATATTTCTATTTGATTAAATTGAATTCTGCAGAGATAGTTCAGAAAATACATTTACTATTTATCATCACAATTCATAGACAATCTGATATGAGCATCAATAGGTCTGTAAGTGATTCCCGCACTTACAAGTGCAAGTGCTTGTTAAGTAGTAACAGATGGGAAATATAAGCAAACTGCCCATGAAATAAATCAATCAACATATTTGCAAAGGACAAAAAAAATCAACCAAATTACTGCATCTTCTAACTCACAAATGATCTTTATCCATATTAAAGATAAAGCAAATAAAGATTTAT
Organism: Zapus hudsonius; assembly: GCA_004024765.1. Classification (NCBI taxonomy): domain Eukaryota; kingdom Metazoa; phylum Chordata; class Mammalia; order Rodentia; family Dipodidae; genus Zapus; species Zapus hudsonius. The sequence continues at coordinate 2,069 of PVHP010018322.1, read as the reverse complement.
TTTGAAGTGCTCATTTTAAAGGTAGATTTTCAACTTACACAGATTTTCTGGGCAAAAAGTTATTTAGCAATGGAGAATGATCCATCTTGCTTCTGAAATCATTTTTTAATACATGTGTATACAGTTCTTCAAAATTACAAGCAAATCAAATCCAAGGCCATCATCAACTGGTTCTCTGCAGCCAGAGACGTCTACATTTGCTCCAAGTCACGGTATTCCTGTCCAACACAAACAACTGTTCCCAGGTTCTGAAGCCTGCAGAGGTCAGTGTGACAACAGCAAGAAGACCCCAGTCATGCAAGCTGATTGATATTGAAGACAGGCAGTTAGGTTGTGTACTTATCATGCATACACACCAGCATTTTGGGCATTAAAATGAAATTTGCAGTGATTATTATAGAAAGCATTTTGGGTAATCTTCCTTTAGAAAATTTGCATTTAGAGACAGTCAACAGTTGGGAAATAATTCTGATTTAAATTGAGCAGTAAGCAGAATAAGAAAAGAAATTTTAAATCAACATAATTCCAAGTTATATAAAAGCAAGTGGACTTTGAATGTACTGAAGGACTTCAAGAATGCTCTACTTCTGAGGGAGGGATTTTCCTCCTCCTACTTGATTTACCAACTCCTGGTGTCTGTCAATAAAATTTATTCTTAACCTGGGCAAAGGTGGGATTTTTTTTCCCTTCACATTGACATATAAGTGATGTTTTATTAGTTCTGTGTTTTGCCATAGAATTCAAGTTAAAGTTGCATCCAAATACAAACTTTCAGTAGAATTTACAATTTTCTATGAACATACTGAAGTGAATCATTTTTGCACATGAAAGTGTTAAAATGTGTGGATATGCCTATTATTTTTCTTACAAAAATAGTTTCTCATTTTTTTTTGTGTGTGTAAAAGTGATGAGTTGATGAGTTTTAGAAATTGTAATCTGCTCCCCAGAAGCTGTCCTCTCCATGATGACCTACACATGACCTTTATCATGACATTGAAGGACTACCCTCTCCCAGGGTGAGAAGTAATTTAACTTCAACAGCTCCTCTGCTGCAGACATGTATAAAACAGACACTATAAACATATACCGTAGGTTTATTTTGGCTCCAGTTAAGCTGACACCATCAAACTCATTTAGTTTAGAACTTGCAGACATATTCTCAGTATCAGCTCTCTGCTGTGATCCAGAAGGTTAATGAAAAGCAAGCTAAAACCAACATTGGGCTCTTGCTGGGATAGCAGTTAAGTTTCTCCTACTTTTATAACACTCAATGCCGTGAGCAGCACTGTGTGTGTGTTTCTGGTGTGTTTCAATGCCACTGTGGATAGACAAAGAGGAAAGATTTCTCAAAAGTTCAGAAGACAAACAGTCAAAACTGATTAAATAGGCAGATTTTTAAAGGTTATTCACTATTTCAAATTTAGACATTAATTTGGCCTAAATATATACCAGTTGGTATATGTGCAAAAAAGTCAAGAAAGAGTACATTCAGGTAATGATTTCCTTTTTCTGAGAATAAAGATATACTCATTTTATGTTTAATTTGTGGTAATTTTTATCTAAAATTTTAGGATTTTCTCTGAACAACTCAACTTTCCTAAAGTTATTTGCAACAGCAGAAAAGTAAAGTTTACACTTAATAAGATTATTTAATAAGCACAATGAGATTAATAATAACATCTAATATTAAATAGACAAATCATGACACTCTACTATCATAAGATTAATGGGAAAGTAGCCTGTAACTCCCAAAATATTTTGTGGTGCTATTGATTAGCCACGTGAGCACATGAGGTTTGTTTCTTTCCTCATTATTGAGTACTTCGACTTTTGCACTTAAAGGGAAACTCTTTCTAGCTTCTCTTTGGCAAATCAGAATTGCCACTCTCCCCACTCTTGCCCTTTGGGGACATTATTAAGTAACATAAGGGTCACTTGAACACAGGTGACAGTGGATCTGAAAACTAGGATGATTACCCAGTGACAGATGGGCAGGTAACAGGATACAGCAACGATGTAGGTGGAGAATGGAAACAGAGATTTCATCCTATTAAACATAACAGTACACA
>PVHP010018321.1:13124-33462 GCA_004024765.1 Zapus hudsonius | reverse complement strand
GAATTGGGGGACTAAAATGAGCAAAGTTCGCAAAGGCTCACAACATGAAGAGAGAGTTAAAAGGAAGTTTAAGAAAATATCACTAGGCACTATAAGAGTATAATAATTTTAAACAAATTATTTTAAAAGGTCTTTGAAAATCAGTAAAACTTTTCAAGTAGAATGATATGTAGTTTCCATGGTGTTATATGTTTTCTGAATAGTAGGTGTCACTTTTTGCCCAAATTCCTCCACAGACTAAAAACATATGACAAATAGGTGCCTTTATTCTCTTGTTGGTAAAATGAAGTAATCAAAACCAGACTATTAAATACAGCCTTGCCAGGTGTGGTGGCGCACGCCTTTAATCCCAGCTTAGGAGGCAGAGGTAGGAGGATTGCCATGAGTCTGAGGCCACCCTGAGACTACTTAGTGAATTCCAGGTCAGCCTGAGATGTAGCAAGATCCTACCTCATAAAAAAAATACAGCCTTGGATGCTAATGACCTATGTGTCAGTACAGTAATGCCATAATGTAGAACTTTCCTGTAAGAATGATGCCTTTGGAAATAAAGCATTTTCATTCAACTCTCTAAGCTAAAGAAAAAACTACTGAAATGCAAAAGTTAATTATTTTAACTCAGATTTAGAAGTAAATATTATGCTCCAGTTAGTAAGTACTTATATTACTTGGTTGAAAATTATATAAGTCAAAGATTTAAGTAAATAGGTAAATACAATGTAGGAAAAATAAAACATAGTGTTTATCTGGATGAGCATGTCTAGCATCCAGATTTTACGTTCTAAATACTTGATAAAAGAACCCTGTGCTCTTTGGCAAGTGGTTGTTTCATGGATTAGATTAAAAGAAGGAATAGCCTGTATCATTTCAGAGTACCAGAAAATGAGAAAGGTTCTAAAAACTGATGGTGATACGAGAAAAAGACACAGCAGCCAACCTGAAAAGTCTCTCAATGGTCACAGGTAGACAGTTTGAGCCATAATATTATAACAGTTGTAATTAAATAAATGAATGCTGGACAATGGGAAGAACTAGCATACAGAAGGCTATCAGATGTAGAAGAAATGATAAACAGAATAAAAATAATAAACAAGTATAATAAATACAAAATACTAGTTTTCAAAACACAATTAACAAATGATTCAGGAAAGAATAATAAATGAGCACTAAAATCTATGACTCTTGCAAGTTTAGTGAAAAAGAGATCATTTCCCAGGTCTCATATCACCTCATCACATCACTTTTTCTTAGTATAAAGGAAATGAGCAACTTCATCGTAGGAAAACCTGGCAGACCTAAATTAGGGAAATGAAGTTAACACCATTGGTAATTGGACAAGAACTAACATCACAGGCTTCTTGAGAGGATGCACTTGAGAAGTGGGACTCTGGTCAAAAAAATGCACAACCTAAATTTAATCATCAGAAAACCTATGTGAGAGAAATACTCCAAAATTACTGTTCACATTCTCCAAGTATTTAGATTCTGAAGAGAAATGAAGGGCCCATCTGATTGGAGGAAATTAACAGTTATCATAACTTAAATGCACTGTAGGAATATTGTTCATAATTTGGTCCAGAAAAAAAATATTGGTGGGATAACTGGTTTGATTTTAGTATCAATTATAAATCAGTTAATAGTGTCATATTAAAAATAATTAACTGCCTTTGATAAGTTTAAGATGCTTTAAACAACATTAGGAAGTTTGTAAAGGAACATCTTTACACATTTTTATGTCTCGAATTATTTCGGAATAAACAATTAAAAACTACAATATGGATTTTTAAATGCACTATGATATTCAATGTGACCCTCCTGAAGAGCGAATCTCAGTTACAATAAGTAACCTTTGCATCACAAAATGCTCTTAGCTACTTATCCCATTTCATCCTCATACAAAGTTTCACAGGTTTCTTTCTTTCTTTTTTTTTCTTTTTGTTTGTGCTTCTCAATGCAGGGTCTTACTCTAGCCCAAGATGATCTGGAACTCACTCTGTAGTCTAGGCTGACCTTGAACTCATAGTGATCTTCCTACTTCAACTACACTAGTGTGGGGAATGAAATGAAGGTGTCACCATGCTTGGCAAATTATATTCATTCATTTCTTAGTGACTTGCCACTGTTAGTGAATTTCAGAGCAATTTCTCCAATAATATAATTTTCTCAATCTACACCTACTGCAGTATCTGCCAAAGCAGCTGTTGTTTCTGGACTTCCACTTCCACGGGAGCTTTCTGAAGCTAGGAGAGGAAAAGAGATTTAATGATGGTTGTTCATCAGGTCATTAAAGCAGTTTTGGGTAATTATAATAGAATATTTACTCCACACTTTTGAAGGTCCCAAAAGGAACAAAAGTAATGACCATGTAATGATCATATGCCGGCAATGCACAAGTGGAAAGACAATGAGATTAAAAATGATGACCAGTAATAACAGGAAGGACTGTGGAAAATAAAACAAGCAAACAAACAAAAAAAAACCTTATGAATGATTGTTACTTACAGGAGAGCAATAAGTTATATGAACATGTATAATATAATATTAAATTGATGTAATTGAATATAACATAAAATTATATGTAATATTGTTTATAATAAAATGATATAATATTGTTATAAAAATAATATATAAAATAGAAAATTATAATTTCTAATAAAAAAGAAAGAAAAAGGGAAAGGTAGGTTGGAGAAAGGACAGAAAGAAGACATTGAATTCAGTAGACAAGGACCTCTTTTGAATTAGAACAGAAGCAACTGAGCCACTCACACCTGCCGCATACTGAGCAGAGCTCTAACTTCATAGCATTCGGAGCAAGAAGCAGCTGAAACTGTGGGGGAACTTAGGGCTAATTCTAAGACACAGTGCCACAGACACCCAGAGGCAGGGAAGGACTTCATAGGGCAAAGGCCTGTGCCTTCTGCCACAGGGTCCTCTGGCCAGGTCCTCCTTAGCCCAAGAGATAAGCAGAGATACAGGACACATGAACTCCAGAAGACAGTAGTCTAGTCAAGGCCAGTCCTCATCAGGAACCTGCTGGGCATTATGGCTCCTTCAGCTTGGTCTCCACATGGCTGTGTGAGTGTGAAGAGCCCCCTTAGAGTCCCACTATTCAAAGCCTCCCTGATTCATTAATGGGAAGCCACAGCTAGTGCCACTTAACAGCAATGGAAACTAGTTCATATTCCTTTTCTTGGTAATCATGATTTCTGAAGTAGATATTTAAAGTCAGACAAAAATTAACAGAGGAGAGAGAACAAAATTTCTTTTCTTGGGACTTGCTGTGAATGGAAGAATTTATCACATCAACCAGTTAAAAAACAATTTTCCTCCAAAACCATTTTGGAAAAGTTATCAGCTGAAATTTTTGTTTAAGAAAGCATTATTTTTATGTGATAAACTGCAAGACAGTTAATACCATATCTGATTCAGTCAAAACCTGAAGCAAGATAATAAATGACCAACCCAGACTGCGAAGTTTTGTTCTAATCCTTATAAATACCAGTCACTGGTAAAAATGCCATAGATCTCATTTGCATAATAAAAAAGGTTAAACTAAACAAATTTCTTAATAAAAGGTGAATTAGTGTTCGCAGAAAGAAGCATTAATGTCAAATTAAATGCATACAAATTTAAAAATTCTAGATTCTTAAGGTTGTATTGGATGGTCTGTGGTGAAAATTTGCTAATTAAATTATACAATTATTGAAACATTTATGATGGTCAGGCAAGCTTTGTTTAGTTGGTGGGGGAGGAGACGACTTTTTTTAAATAGTCAGTTACCAGATAGTGGGCATTTACCTCAAACAAGAAAAAGAAGAAATTTTCCACATTCCTCTAGACCTGCAAGGGCTTTATTCTAGCAGGAGCAAGGCTGCCCCCATTAGTCACTGCCCCAAAGCTGCCCAACTTGTACGGTCATTTGGACTGTTCCAATACAATCCTTACTAATCAAAAAAACCATGGTCCTTCCTTTCCCCTCCTTAAAATCAAGTGTGACATGAAATTCACTTTCTCAGAAAAGGAACAGGTAAGATTTCTTCCTGCACGATTATATTGCATAGAGAATTCTCTGCAAGTTTAAATAGATAATGAGATTACCAACTCAGAATTATCTAATACTTTCTTTTTTCCAAGCCAAAGCTAAGATTTAGGTAAAAATTGAATCTGATTCTCTGGGACCAGTTTCACAGAGACCTCCTCTGCAAACACCGACTGCGACAATTTATGTGTCAACATTGGTACCAGGAATCAATCTCCAATTTCTCCAGCAGTCACTGGCTCAGTACCCTGACAACCCTGACAAGCAGCGTCATCAAGTGTAATTTAGTACACCCCAGACTAATATGAAATATCAGTAGTAATTTCATCACATTCCTCCCTAACATGATACACATGTTTATCCATTGCCTTCCCCCTCTCTCCAGCTCCCCTCCACTTTGCCCTCCCCAGGCCCATGGTAATAATGACCTTTACATACCAATTACACTCTCTGAATTACTTTATCATTTAGCTTTAATAATGCAGCTCACAGATTATATCATACACTGATTGGTTTATATTTCCACAAAATAGTTTAATTAATTTTCTTTTTTCCTAATGCCTATTTTTAAGAGATTAAGAAAATCTTTATGTCAAGTCAGCAGAAAATAGCAGTAAGAAATATACCACCTCCATGACTGCTATATATTTGGTTATTGACTACATGTATAAGGATTAGCCCACAGAAGCCTCCAGTGTCTTTTTTGCTTGAAAATCCGAGAGAGAGAGAGCCGCACATGAGACACCATTGAGACATGCATGAACTAGTAAGTATCTGGGAAGTCTAAGCATTGAATGTTCCCCTTTTTTGAATGGATAAGTCACCCCATGCTTCCATGACCGATCCTTCACTTTTCAAAGCTGTCTGCTCAGCTTTGTGGCCAGCAGGCCCAGCGCCCAAGCTCCCAGGCACCATGCCTCAGCCAGCTGAGCTCTGCTTGTCCTGCCCTATTTCAGACAGGAGTCCCTCTGAGTCCCCAAGCTGCCACACTGAGGTCAGGGCAGCTAAGGATACTCCCTGGAATGTTCCTCAGATCATACCGCTGAGGATGGGACTGCAAACAGAGAGGCAATGAAACACCACAAAGAAAGAAGTCTCCCTGTGCCAAAGCAATCACCAGGAGCTTAATATCCTCCAGCCTCCATTCTCCCACAACCTCTGGTGATATGTGACTGGCCATGGCAGGGCTTGGGAAAAAAAATAATATATATTGCTTTTTGCATGAAATCTTAGGTGTGTTAACTTCAGAAGTATTCATTTTTAGATTTTTTTCCAGAATATGAGATGTATAAAAAATTAACTAAACCATTTATGGTCACTGTGTTGTCTAAAGATTTAAATGAATGCAAATCTATACTGCATTTAGAATAATCAATCTATATTAAATGGAACCAATATAATTAACATTATTAAAAAGAATATTGAAGAAACTACCTTTAAAATAAAACTCAAACTAGAAAATGTTTTCTGTTGCATTTTAATATTAATACAGTATACTTTAGTTGCTTTTTAGAGTTAATCTAAGCTTGGTAAATGGCTTTTAATGACATTAATGGAATTTAATAATACTCCCGTGCTTTAGTCATGTAATAAATTTTGTATACTTTTCTATAAAAATTTTAAAAATAAAGATACTAGGTAAAGATTTACTGGAGCTTCCTAAAAATTATACATCTTAGCCACAAATATGTAAAAATATAATAATTTTAAAGTAGTTTTAGAAACATAAAATAAGGTCTAGTTTGTTGAATAAATGTTTTTAAATTAGATGTTTCCCTTTTAAATCTATTCCATGCTTAGGAATAAATTCTATTTGTATGAAATCTGTATAGCTTTTATGAATTGCAAAGAAATTTATCCTTCCTATTGAGTAATATGATATACAAAGTATATACTCACATTAATAGGTGGTCAGGCAATATTTGTAAAGGTAATCTTACTTGTTAGAGTAAGAAAAGGCCCATTATGGTAGACAGAGAAAATTAAAGCACCTGCTGAAATGTCAGAATATCTGGGTTTAGCTTCCAGTTTAAAATGAACTTAGAGTTAGGATCTTGGTGATGCAATTCTGTAATTGAAGCTGATCAAGAGGCTGAGGCAACAAGTTCACCAGTTCAATTCTTGTCTGGGGTACAGAGTAAGTTAAAGGCTAACATAGGCAACTTAGTGAGATCCTGCTTCAAAACAAAAGTTCTTAATAGAGATGGATGTATAGCTCCGTGATAGAGCACTTGTCTAGCATGTGTGTGAGGCCGTAGGTTGAAGGCCTAATGTTGAAAAAAAATTAACTTGGTATTGGTATGTTCAGTAAATAGGTAGAGTTGTGCAGAATATGAAGTTTGTACTCAATATTAAACAATGTCAGACTTAATCAAAAGTCAAGACAAAAGTTTAAATTCAGTAAATGGACAATCATCAATAGTATATAGATTTAAATATTGTATAAATAGGGTATTTTGCAAGCAAAAAAAATACCAGAAAGCTAGCAGCCATCGAGTAATTATCCTAGGAAAAAATGGTAGAGTTACTATTTCTTTGTTTAAAAAACAAACATGGAACCTATTTAACAAAAATAGGGAGAAAAAGTTATGAAGAGGCAAGCCCCTAGACATATAGTAGACGTTTGAGTAAAAGCCACATTTCATCTGCTCCACTGAGTGTCCAGGGTAGATTCCTGGGAATAATACCTCAGGAACACAGAAAATCACAGGACTCTTCAGTGCCATAGCAGAGGTCATCATGATTAGCACCTGGAAGTCTATCAGAGCGCTTCTGCTTAATTCTGCCAGAGAACCTCAGGTAAGAAAGACCCTGAGAAACTGGCCAGACACCGAGTCTCAAGAGCCCAGTTTATGGTTTCTGTGAACCCAGGGCAAATCACCTACATCAACTCACACTCACTTTCAATGATGGGAAACTTGAAGAGAGCTGGTAATACCTGACTTTTTTACTCTGAAGTCCATGAAGTCACTCTGAGGTGCATAGTGCACGTAATTTTTAATTGGTTCTGGAGCTATTATTCCAGGTTAGCACAGACAATGAATATGAAGACTTATGAAAAGACTTTCTAGTTTTATTTTTTGCATGTAGCAAGTGTATATGCAGTGTACCTGTGTGTATGTGTGCTTCTCTGTGGGTGGGCAAATGCTTGCATGTATGTAAGTGTACACATACATGTGCATCCACATGGAGAGGCCTTAGTCAATGGTAGGTGACCCCCATCTCTGCCATCACTGCGTGGGGAGAAGAGGCACATGCCATTGCACGTTGCATAGATGCTAAGGATCCACACTTAGGTTGTCATGAAAACCTTTAGTCACTGAGCCATCAACCAAGCCTATGACTTCATATTTTTAATTTTTTTCATATTTTTAATGATTTTAACATGCTCCTTTCATGAAACGTATAGGAAAGAAAAGTTTCACACTTCAAATACAACCTCCCTTTCCTCCCATCCTGCAGAGGCATCAAGATGCTGGTTCACCAAAAATGAGCAAACAGAAGTTCTCTTTCATTCCTGGAAAACATCCCATTGGCTTAGGTTTGTTGGGCCAAAATTTCATCCACACAAAACCTTTTGCACCTACAGTGTCTAAGAGCTGAAGAGAAGCAGTCCTTCAAAAGTACATACACCTGAGTTCAGTGAGGAAGGCACTTGCCTGCAAAGCCTAATGACACAGGTTCAATTCCCCAGTACCCACATAGCATCTGGACTTTGCAGCGGCTGGAGGCCCTGGCATGCCCATTCTCTTTTCCCATCTCTCTCCTCTCTCTTACCTTCTCTCTCCTTTCAAATGAATAAATAATTTAAAAAAAAAGAAAACATTTTTAAAAATTGCAAACTAAGGATAAAGGAAGGTGGAACAGGAGAAGAGAATTTTAAGAAAATGATCTTTTAGCTTACGTGATTCCAAAGCCAAGTTCACCTGAAATCTACAAAGATTCTCAACAAGGCCCTGGCTGAGCCACCTTGCTTCCGAATGGGCACTATCCTTAGCCTGCCTGACCCAGACGGGAAAAGGCCACCCCAGTGCAAGAGGAGGCCAGGGCAGGACAGGAAGTACTCATATTACTCAGCATGCTATATAGAGCCACCAAGCAAGTTGTATTTCTGACTCCAGCAAGGGGAATCTATGCATTTTATGTTTCATCACAGCATCTATTCAACTACATGGGATGTCTAGCAATAGTGGGTGGACATCTCTGTAAACTGTTCCATTAAAAATGTGGTTTTCACTGGAAAACTAGAACCTTTCAAAGGAGCTATTCGTAGCATGTCTTCATGTCATATTTGCTCCCTGCACTCAGAGAGCTAAAGTTTTCCCTGCTCTTCTTTGTGGTCAATATATAGTGCAAAGAACTGCAGGCTGTTCTTTCCCATGCATCATAAACACCAGTTGTCATCCAAGAATAGATATTTTTTTCATTTGTATTGTGGAAATGGTACAAAATATGTACCTAGATCCAATTTCTCAAATGATTTTATGAAATCCGCAGTTAAAACTCAGGACCTGGCCGGGTTTTTCAAGGGAAATGGTCTTGGCCCATATGGAAGGAATATTTTTTGCACTGAGGGGTCATCATACACACACTGAAAGTGTGGAATTCCCAAGCCATGGGTATGAAGTTCCAGTAGCTTACACAATCATTGTGATGAGCAGATCACCCACATTCACTCCATAGTCCTCTGGGTGAGGGGCATCACCATTCCTGCAAACCCTCAGTTGAAAACTAGTCCATGGGCACATGAAGTGTCTGTCTAGGAAAGGTCACAGTAAACTTTATCCTGTAATACAAACTCTTTCCATAGCTTTACAGCCCTACAAAGACAAATAGTCACACTTCAGAGAGCTCTGTCCAATGTGTACACATGGCCACATTTTTATCAAAACTGCTTATAAAGAAACACACCTCCATTTGGTCACAGGTGTTTTAGGTGGAAGAACAACCTTAGAAAGCTGTTACTCCAGCTTCCTTGACTGATAAGGAGACTGAAGTCCAGAACAACCAAGATGTGGCGGAAGTCACAGATGCGAATTAATGCTCCAAGTAAGATTATCATCCACATTCTCCTAACTCTAGCTGGGCCCTTCTTTCTCTCCCATGAAAAATAAAGAAGACTTTTGGAAACAACTCTCAAGCGACTTTTAAAATGCAAAATTTAAACTCCAGGGAGCCAGAAAGTAGACTTTCTTATCCCCTAAATGTGTTTATCCTGGCACTTTTGCCTCAAAGATAATTTAAACAGTAGTAGAAACTAACTTTTAGTAAAGTTAATAATTACCTATTGAAAAGCTGCTTTCAAAAAAAATAGGGTGGGGCAGGAGAGATGACTTAGAGGTTAAGGTATTTGCCTGAAAAGCAGAAGGACCTGAGTTCAACTCCCCAGTGCCCACATAAGCCAGATGCAAAGTGGCGCATGTGTCTGGAGTTCATTTGAAGTAGCTAGAGGCCTTGGTGCACCCATTCTCTCCCTCTCAAATAAGAAAGTAAATAACTAAATAAATACACAGGATGATGTTTTTAATGGAAAATAATATTTTCAAGTTTCTTCTCATGAATCCAGATGCCATGTTTTCAAACAAGATACTTTGACGTCTTAAAATAAACATACCTGCCATTCATAAATCAAATACAAGGATAAAAGATGCGAAGAGAGTACTATCGAGGCTATAATAAGTGCTTTCTCATCAAAGTAACTACACACAGTCATGCGGATCTTCAACACATCTGTAATTTTCAGTGAAAGAAAAAATTCCCAATATAAAGATTTGTATTTTACCTCCAAAATGTTTGTTTAATCGCCAGTCTCATCATATTAATTGGACGGTCAATACACTATCTACATTCTCTTTTCAAAATAAATGTTTCAATTAATAAAATATTGAACATAGTTTGGGGGTTCTTAATCTAATTTGTAATTTTACAGCTATGTGAGCATCTGAACTATTATTAAAATATTTCCAATGAGCGCCCGCCCATAGATTCAGGGCTCAGAGGGACGCATAAAGAATGTTAAGGTTTGATTTTGTACTTCTGGAGGAATTAGAATCTCACTACTGAGTGTTCCTTCACACATAGACTAATTGACTTTGGGGGGACTCACCCACCTGTACTGACAGAAGGACACAGACAAAGGTAAGAAGAAATGAAGCCAAACAACATTGAGCAGCACTCCACAGAGAACTTAAGATCTTGAATGGATGTGATATCAGCATGTGTTTTACACGTACAGAACGTATCCTCATCTAGAATTTTCCACGATTCCCAGTGCTTCTTCTTAATCATAAGTGGTTCTTAAACATTACTGTGTATTAGGATCACTAGGGAGCTTTGTTAAAGAAAGTTGCTGGCTCCAGGCAGGGCTCAGTAATTATATTTTTCTAATAAAACAAACACTGATGTTCTTGGCACATTTAGACATCTACCATAAAGGGTTCTCTTAATTTTTTTTATTATTATCAAAAATCAGCCAGGTGTGGTGGTGCATGCTTTTAATCCCAGCACTCACTTGGGAGGCAGAGGTAGGAGGATCGACAGGAGTTCAAGGCTACTCTGAGACTAAATAGTGAATTCTAAATCAGCCTGGGCTTGAGTGACTCCCTACCTTGGGAAAAAAGAAAAAAGACAAAATCAGAAATGCAACTTTCATTTCTCTATAGTTTCTAAGACACATGCAAGTGAAATTAAAATATATGAAATGCATTTTATATTTTTATTTTATATGTGATGAATTCTTTTTTTGTTTTGTTTTGTTTTCTGTTCAGATCCATTCCATCTTATTCTATTCCTTTCATTCAAAAAGGAGTGCTGGTCATGAATCATGCAAGACCACTGACAGATCAAGTCTTATAGTTTGAAAAACATTGTTTAGGACTCTCTCGGTTTATTATTGAATTTAAAAATAATTACTGACCTACGTCGATATTTTCCAGATGCAAGACATCTGTCCCATTTCCACACATTGTTCACTTTGTAAAATAAAGATGTATAATAACGATAGGAAGAAGGTAATACTAAGTATCCATATTTACAAAGAAGACAATGGGAGTTCAAAGTGCACCTTGGCCAAGGTCGCAGGACTTAAGCAGAACACAGCCAGACTGGGGGATAGGTCTAATTACAGAGCATAACAGAAAATATTGCTTCCTTGGAGTGAGATATTTTACTTCCAGTCTCAGAACTACAGCATAGTGACTGTGTGATATATGGCAAGTTACTAAACATCTCTGAGATTCAGTTTTCCCCCTAGAAAAGAGAGAGAATGATAAAACGTACCTAGATGCTGTGAGCATTAAGATAACCTAGGAAAAGTACTGGGCATGACTAGGATATAACAGAGCATCTTTAATTATTATCTATCCAAACTAGACAGTGACTGGATTCCTAATTGATACGTTATACATTTCCTCCCTTTTTTTCTATAGCTCTACTACAGTCTTTTCTAGCCCTAAAACTGATAACCACTTCCCTCTTTCCCAGTCCACCTTGCCCCATTGTTCTGTGTCTTCTTAGAGGGTTGGAATGAAGTGATGAGTATAGATTATCAGACCTTCATGAAACACACTGTCCTGTTTACCATTCACAAAACAATAGCATCTCAGGTAAAAAAAAAAATTGCTATCGATTGATCAAGTTTTTGATCTTGTAGGTGAGGTCTCTTCTCTCACAAAAGAAGTTTAATAGTGCTACCCCAACTCAGGGGTCTGCACTCAACACAAGAAGAATGTCATTATCAGAAAGATCCAAAAGAGAACTCTAGGCCATTTCATATAGAGTCCCTTCTGAAGACTTGGATCTGTACATTCTGGCAAACTCATGAAACACTGAGATTATGATTCTAAGCTTCCTAAGTGTAAAGCACTAAAAAGAAATGGGTATAGTGAAATGTCATGGTTTAGAATCGACATGGATATTATTAAGTCTTAAGGTTATATTGCTAACTAAATGCACTACTGTAGGTAGCATTCTTTAAAGCTCTGAGCCTAAAACATTGCTGTACAATAGAAAGACATTGGAATTAGATGTAATATAAATTAATTCTAGAATTACTAAGTCTGGTTACTTCTATGAATAGAAATATTTGTAAAAACATTTGATGGAGTGCTTGATGCCTATTAGGTACTTAATTCCTTAGAGTGATTATCATCATTAGAATCTGTGAAACTCAAAGAAAGAGAAAAGATTCAAGACAAGATGAAAGTTATTAATATCTGAGTGATTACTTTGTTTTCTGAATTTAATACTCAGGAAGCAGTTTTACCCACAACTCAATAAATCTTTTTCTCTTCCATTTCCTGAAGATATCCCGAAGGGAATTCTTTTATACATTTGTGATACATGAATTGGAAAAAAACTCAAATTTTTTTTTAGCAGTAAGTGTCTACTATCAAAGTTTATAAGACCTAGATTTTGTTCTATGTCTTTAAGAAATGTAACATTTGGTGACAAGGGTATTTTCTTCATCATGGACTGCAGAAAACCTAACTAAATTATTTCAAGGACTCATATTTAAACATCTGAAGAAATATTGGCTCAAAAATAGTAAAGCTATATAATAAAAATACAAATATATTAATAAATGTCCAAAAATTTAAAAAACACAAAATAAAGTAATTCAGCTTATGTTCACAATGAAAAGTTAGCTTAATTAAAATTAGTTTGGTTACAAATGAGTAACTAATTATAATTTAGAATAGTGTTAAAAGCATGCAAACCATGACTTAGGAAAAACTGAGCATCAAATTCAGTCCTCATCTCCTTGGATGACAAAATAAAATGAGAAATCTGATTTCTTTGTTACTATTCTTTTAACAAAAGAAACACCAGTTATTCAGGAGAGACACACTCTTTTTTTCATTCCTAAGAATAAAGCCAAGGAAAAAATTGTCTTGAAAATCTTCAAGAAAATTACACTATATGACATGAAGTGCAGAGATGTTTTCCATGTACCCCATCTTTTATACTGACTCTCAGTTTAAATTATAAAATATCTTAAAGAACATTGTGGTAACAGCAAGTTAACAGAATGGTAGTTTAGAGTGAATAGAGTGTGAATTTCTAATTGTATACTTTGATACATACAGGAAACTTGGAAATGTTAGACAAATAAATAGTTACACTATGAAGACCTAAATATTACTGCTTTTTCCTTCAGGGTTTCCAGGGATGCTGAAGCCATAACCTCAGGCGCTGGGCTAGCACCACAAACAAGTGTGATGAGGTCTTGATTGCAGTATTGTCTACACGCTAAAAGGAAGGTAGGCAAATGGCAATGGTAATGTTGCTCTTGTATTTTGGATCAAGAGGAGGGTAAGTTCCTTTCTACATCCTAGGCAACAGAAATAACTGTGAGCACAGATTAAGGTTTTCAGGAAGACACTCTGGATACACTTCAGTACTCAAATGAGAAGAGAAGAAAACCAATATAACAGGGAATCCGAAACATGAATGGAACTGTCTCTAAATTTCCTCACCTCTATATACCACCACATTCTCTGTTAATTAGATTTTACTTCCCTCCAGCACTAGCACTCAAGATAATCATTAAATAGCCAAAATTAGTGTTTCAATTTTGCTTGATTAATTAAGACTATTGCCTATCCCATGAGCAGCAGATCCAGATTTAACTTCATTATTTATCTACATTGCTGAATCCAGGACCTCCCAATGGGATTTCATAGTTCATAGATTTTGTAGTTTAATATAAAAAGCAATGGTGAGAAATGTTTATCTATGGGCTAGGGAAAGGGCTCAGTGGAGAAAGGGCTTACTGTGCAAGCCTGAGGACTTGAGTTTGATCCTCAGAACCCATGTAAAATGCAAGGTATGGTGCCATGTACCTGGAATTCCAGTGCAGGGGAGGTGGAGACAGCCAGATCCTCAGGGCTGGGATCTCTAGCTAGTCTAGCCAAACAAGTAAGCTATAAGTTTAGTGAAAGATCCTGTTTTAAAGAATATGGTGGAGAGTAACTAAGGAAGACACCCAAGTCTCCAGCCTTTACATGGATACACACATGCACAATTAACACACATGTGCCCACACATGCAGATGTACATGCACACACATCACACACATATAAAATAAAATATAAATCTATTATGGTTATTTTTATTACCTTTATTAGTATTAAACTCAAGTGCATTTGTAATTTTCAAAAAATAGATGATTTCACAATAGTTCTTGTTTTACATCTGCTTTTGAATTGTAAAAGTACAAGATTTCATATACTGTAGGGATTAAATATGCATGTGTGGTCTGGTCTAGAAAGTAAATTATATCTTATAACATTGTATAGGAAAAGAAAATTCAAAGTATAAATAGCCAATTTAAAAAAAAGGCTTGGGATTCAACTATCTGCTCAAATATCATTATTTTATTCATTCATGAGTTGCTTGATCACTTATTGGGAAACATTATCTACTATAATTGGAACACTGGATTGAGCACTTGAGCCCACGTTACTCACTCACCCACAAATACACTCAATAAGTAACACACAATAGTTGAGAATAGGAAGATACTTATTAAACTACACTCATATTCCATGCAACATGCTACTCCATGGTAAATCATATATATAATCTAAGGAAAAAGTTGGATTATAATACAGCCTAGGCTTTGTCATCTAGGTTTATTTAGGTACTCTCTATGATGCACACGTAACAATGAGGTCACATAATGAAGCACTCCTCAGAACACATCTCCATCATTAAGTAGCATGTGACTGAAATTATTTAAAGCAGAAGTAGACAAGATCAAATCATTAATTCTTCATATATGGTACTTGGTAAATTTACCCGAAGGAAATTTCATTTGAAATTGACCACCAATGATTAGAGAGGACTCTATAGGCAAGGAGGTTGGTATTGTGGCCCTTTACTAGAACACTTAATCTAGTATGTGCAAGGCCCTGGATTCAATCTCCAGCAAACACACACACACACACACACACACACACACACACACACACACAAACACACATGTCTTCAGAATCAATAGTGTAAATGTCTGGAATTCAATCTAGGTTCCAAAACAGAGAACACACACTTCAGATCTGTGCTCTATAAACATTCATTGGAGTATCACACAATAGGGTCAAATGCTGCTTAGAAAGACACAGGTGCACAATAACCTCTGAAAACTGAATATTCTCTAACTCCTTATCACAATAGTCCTTCCACTTCCAGATGTGCTTTACTTAGCTGCTGAAACCAGCAGAACCTTGTAAAACTTCAGTTCATAGAGCAGAGACAGATGGGTTACCATCTCCAGACTCCATGAGGCTCAGCTCTTCCCATGAGAGCCTCATGGCTAAGCTATCATTTACAGCTATGTTTTAATATATCTTTCTCTATCTGGGAGAAATCTTGGTCCTTTAGCCACGGCAGGAAGAGTGAACAGGCACTTTTTCATTGAAAATATGTTGTTTTTTTCCTTAGTACAAGGTGATCAGCATAGAATAGTCTTGAAGGTCTAGGCATCACCACCCTCCTCTACACCCATGTATGACCATGACTAGTTCATATGTGAAGTCCCTCCCTCTTGGGCTACATACTGATGCTTTCCCAGCATATTTGGACAAAACATTCACCTTTGCTAATAATAATAATACAATCCGGGGGGCGGTGAATGCCTTTAATCCCAGCACTAGGGAGGCAGAGGCAAAAGGATTACCAGGAGTTCAAAGTCAGTCTGGGACTAGAGAGTGAATTACCAGTCAGCCTGGGCTACAGCGACACCCTACCTTGAAAAACAATATATATATAGAATCATATATTATATATGATTATATATATAATCATTATATTATATATCATTATATATATATATGATTATATATATAATCATAATAAAGCAAAAAGAAAGAATCAAAGTAACATAAATTTCATTCAAAGGAAACACCTTTCACCACTTTCCAGAAAATTCTATATATAAAAAAAAACTGCTCATGTTCAGAGTAGGAAATAAATGCATGGCCAGAACTTCACACTTGCACTGCCTGCTTTCAGCCCTGGGAAGCCAACCCAGATGCTAAGAACAGAAAGAAAACACTCCCTTCACTGGGCCAGTAGGTCACACTGTTGGTAAATAGCACTTAGGCTTTGGCTAGGAGAGCAAAGTAATCAAACTCAAAGGACTCAACTACTCATCACCACCTGCTGCCCATTCTTCACCCTGCCCACCCCACCCCCAGCCTTCACCCAGGGCTGTCCAAGATCACACAGGAAATACAGCCACCACCCATGAGACAGCTCTAAGGGCTTAGGCACATGACTACAGAAGCAAAAGCTGAACGAATTTCCCCGGGGATTTCAGCCAAAACCCCTTTTACAATAAAATCTATGTGCTTGTCTGGAAAGATACATGGCTATTTATTCTACAGTGTTTTTTTTTTTTTTTCGCAAGAACTTTATTTTATCCCACTTACTATTAGGTTGATATTTTCAAAATAATTCAGGCTCACAGGATATAAAGTCCAAAAAATTTAGTTAAAAAAGCACCCACATCTAAAACTCAAATGCCTTAGAAGAAGTAAGAAAATGAAGTGAAAGATTGTAGTTGAAGTGAGGAGCAGTCTGTTTCCCACGCAGAAACAACCATAGATTTTCCTTCCTAGTATCACACTCACTGCATGTTCCTTACACGTACCTCCAGCTACATTCCAGATCTGAAAATTCCAGTTTATGCCTATTTCTACTTAAAGGGTTTTCACCAAGAACACATATACCTCTTCTGTCAGGGGTGTCTCACCCCTGGCCCATGGGTTTCAAGAACATGCGTGTGTTTATTTTGCTTGACGTTGTGACAGGACGTTGTCTGTTACAAAATTCACACTCAAGAACTACATAATCAAGTTATAAGATAAAAATCTCATTCTCTTTAAAGTAAGTTTACAGTTTTGTGTTAGGCCACATTCATACCTATTCTGAGTCCCCATGAGGCCCATGGGTCATGGGTTAGACACCCCGCTAAAGTTTTTCTAATAGCTGGATTCTCCACCAGTCAAAGATGGAATCTCTGAGGACTCAGGAAAGGCTCTGGAAGAACAGGTGTCTTGATTTGTTACATTGAAGCTCAGCACTTGGGGATGAAAAAGGAAACTATATTAAATTCTCTTGGGAGCTGAAATGTCCCTAGAAAAGAGGAAGTGTTCAGGAATTTCAAAGTGGAATGACAATTTAATGAGCTTAATATAACTATGCTTATTTTTCTAGCTTTGCATAATAAATTCTGTCTGTCTAGTGTTTTATGATTCCAAGTTCACTGCCAGCATCCCTACTACCCCTAAGAACTGGGCTTGAGTTCTAATTAGAATCAGGGAACAGTCTGTACTGCATCTGTCTGTCCACCTTGTCAGTAATTTGGGTAAAGCTCCTAAACTCCACTGCAAATATTCTTGGGTTGCAATTCACTTGTCTGACTTAGTAGGCCCAATAATGCAGATTGTTTTACTTACAGATAAGGAAATCCTTTACACCTTTTCTGGTCAAATACTGAGCAGGATTTGCTTATTTCCTGTTTTAAAAATGAAATGAAATGATGGTGTCTTGGAATGTTTAAAAAGAATAATATAGATCTGTGATGGATATAAAACCAGCAGAGTGCTTGGAGATGGAACTTAAAGAAGTGACACAGATGTAGACTAGAAGGGAACTCATGCTAGTTGATATTGAAACCTAGTTTCTCCTGAGAAGTCAGAGGGTCATCATCTCGCTTCTATTTGAGGACTTACAATGCAATCTAAAGTATTTTTTAATGAGAACATATGCTAAGAATGACTGGCTAGTTCCTCAAAATACGACTTTCTCAAAAAAAAAAATCTAGACAAAACCACTTGCGCATCTTAAAATACACCAAAGATTCTCTATCATGGTGTTTACAAAAAAAAAAAAAAAAAAGAAACTATTTATTGAAATCTACCTCTGTATACTATTTACCTAAAAAAAAGCTAAATTCCAGAGACACCAGGCAAAAAGGTGATCAGTGGAGGTTAAGGATCTGGGTGAATCGCTGAGTTTTTATTAATTACATCTATTTTGCAAGCCAGAAACATAAGCCAGCTTGCAGCGCTTCGCTGTCCGCGCACACACACACACACATGCACGCATGCACACGCGAGCACACGCGCGTGCACACACATACGCATGCATACACACGGTCGCACACACACACGCATGCATGCACACGGTCGCACACACACACACACACACACACACACACACACACACACACACACACACGCCCGGGGGCGTCACCTACCCTGCTGTGCCCGCGGGACGGCGGCCCCTCCGATGGACCAGGCTCGGTGGACCAGGCTCCCAGGAAACCCCGGAGGTCGGGGGGGTCTCCTTTACTTCCCGCAGCTGGCCGACGCGCCGAGCCCCATGCGCCCCCGGCCCCGCGCGCTGGCTTCGGGGCGCAGAGCCGGCTGCGGTGGAAAGTTGGGGGGAATCCCCCGGCCGCAGAGCCTCGCTCGCCCTCGCCGCTCCAGACCCCGCGGCGGCCGTGACAGCTCGGAGCCCCTCCCCGGCCCCCCGGCTCTCACCCCCGAGACCCGCTGGGTCGCCTCAGGCACTTGAGAAATCCTAGCAGTTGCGCAAAGAAGCGTCCAGAAGTTGGAAGGAGTGACTGTGCGGATGTGTAAATATACGGGACAGGAGGCCGGGACAACTGAGCGGCCAGCCCGCAGACACAGCCTGGTTTCGGGTTTCACTTGGCAGCTGCGGCTTCAGAAGCCCAGCCTAGAGCCTTGTGGGGGGGGAGCCGGAGCCCCGCCCTCCCCGCACACCCTCACCTCTCAGAACCCCTGGGACCCTGGCACCTCCCTGCCTGCGTCCCCCTGCAGCGTGCTTTTCAGTTCAAGTGCAACATGGGTCCTGTTGGTCACAGATCTGAGGGTGTGGGTGCCAGAGGCATAGGGAATGCTAGTCTCCTGACCCCCCACCCCCCAATCCAGGGGTGCTAAATTTCCAAAACCCTGGTATGACTAGTTTCCCAATGCAATCTCAGTAAAATCTTATCTCTGAAATTTCGATTGTTCCTTATTCTGAGACATGCATGTTTAGATTGCTTTCTCTACTTAGGTCCTTATGGAGTCTAACAGTCTGACTATAATTAACTTCCTTATGGTCTGAGTTCTGGGTATCACACCCTAAGACAGAGCACACAGTAGTAATCATTCCCCCATGTAGCCCATCCTCTTCCTACATCACACGCACGCGCGCGCGCACACACACACACAAAAAAAAGCCCATTTTAAATTCAGATCTTACAGTTCTAGGTACTTGGCATGCCCAGTCAAATTATTCCAAAAGCTTTGTAAATAAAGGTCTATGTTTTTGATGGTCTAGAAATGGTCACCAGATTTCCTTAAGACACAAGGTATCTTCATGCAGAACTTCCTGGCACATGCTCATATTGAGAAACACCAACTGGACACAGCAGGTATTTCCCCTTCTTCCCCTTCAGGCTGTGTGGGGAAAATAACTAGAAAGGTGATTTTCTGGCAGAAGTCTTGGCTCTTTCATGAATCATATTAACTTTTGCCTGGCATTTCTTTCTGAAAATGTGTATGGAATGCATAGCCAGAAGCCATGTATCCTTATTTTCTAGCGAGGGTGAAAAAATGACCTTCATCAACTCACAAAGCTGTTTGTGTTCTAACGGCACATTGGGAGGTGACAACCCATGGTCACCTTTAGACGAAAGCTGGGAAACAGTGAAATTAGCCAAAATGAAATCTGCCCACACTTTATGGCCTCAAAAAGCCCCAGGATGACAAGTGTCAGTAAATAAGATTCGAGATTGTGACATTTTAAAAAGACAAGGATACTATTATGTTGGCAATCTATTTCAGGATATAAAAATATTACCACAGCAATGTGGACTCAAGGTGATGCAAAAAAAAATTTTGAACTCAGAGTGATAACTGAGTAGCCCTCAACCTGAGAAATTAAAAATGACACACCCCATCCCTGTGCCTTGTCACTCTTTTTCTATGGCCTTGTCTCCACCCTCTGCTTGATTCTACTTCCTTAATGAGCAGGATGTATGGGATCTCTCAGAAAACACAAAAAATGTTCTGGAGAGATGGCACAGCAGTTAAGTCGCTTGCCTGCAAAGCCTATTGACCTGGTTCGATTCCTCAGTACACATGTAATGCTAGATGCACAAAGTGGCACAGGCATCTGGAGTTCATTTACAGTGGCTGGAGGCCTTGGCATGCCCATTCATTCTCTCTCTCTCTCTCTCTCTCTCTCTCTCTCTCTCTCTCTCTCTCTCTCTCTCTCTCTCTC
>PVHP010018321.1:0-13024 GCA_004024765.1 Zapus hudsonius | reverse complement strand
CATAGCCCTTCTCTTTCTGCAGAGAAGGGTGGGCCTGTATTGCAGATATTGCTTATTCTCAACAGAGGAAACTGGGGTGAGTTATTCAGACCCAGAAAGGATGTCTGTCTTGCTGAGGGTGCCAAGGAATCAGTTGAAGTGAATTTTCTAAGTCAACCTTAATTCTGAGTTAGTCACACAAATTCTACAAATCCAAAAATCAATTCAGAGGCACAGGCTAACTTTTTAGGATCCTCAGGTCCCAGATGCCTCCTCTGCCAAGAGAGCTAAGGAAGGAATAAAAGCTCTAAAGGGGAGGTGGAATTTGAGGGGCTCCGTGTTTACTAAGGGGGATATAGAAAGTTCTCAGGACCAGTGCCCTCCAAAGACCTAGAAATGAAACAGGAGGAGGATGGCATAAAGAAGGCAATGGCCTCACTACGTTTGGATAACTTGTTTGAGTGCCAGGGTTGCCAAGGTGAAGGATAAGAAAACCATCCAAGCACAAAGGTCCTTCCCTGGATGTATTTGTCCAGCCATTCTTTATTTGGAATTTAGTGAAGAGAAATTCAACAAGTATTTGTATAGCCATTTTGTCTGTTTCATGTATATGAGTCAAAAGTTACTATTAAAGAAGTATGAAATCAAAAATGTGTGTTAACAGGCTTTACTAATTTAAAACTTGCCATGGTATGGCAGAGTCTTTGCAAGATTCTCTGAAGCCCTTGGCACAGAGTTAATCATTGTCTTGTCGCCCAATTGTTCATTAATATCAGCTATGGGGCTCTTTAATTATGTTTTCTTTTGGGAAAACATAAATTCCTAAGAGGGCAAAATACACAGTAACAAAACTGAATAGGCAAGAATTGCCAAAATCCTAACATTTCCTACCCAACAATGCAGAATTTGTGTGGGTTCTGCAGTATGCCCAGATCAGGTTTCAGGATTAAGATAGAAGGCTGTGCTTTAAACCATGCCTGTTTCTAAATGTCTGTTTTTGTTTTTTTCTTTTTATTTCCTGCTGGAAGCTCTTTTCCAACAATGCCCAGCTTTGTCTTAGCTAAGAAGAGTGGAATGAGATGGAGGGAGGCTTTGCCCACCCACCTCTTAGACATGGGATCACATGACCCAGAGAAAGGGGAAGTACTACTATTGAGACATGGCTGGTGGGGCAGAATTAGTCCCTATGTTCCTATAAGAAAACAATCCTGGAGAGAACAAAAAGCACAGAGGAGCCTACTGAGAATTCCTTCCTGCTCTGTAATTCCATCTCAGACAGGCTTGCTATCAGTGAGTGCTTCAAAATCAGTCATGGCTGTCCATTGAGATCCTGAGAGGGGAAGAGCATCAGTCCTCTTTCCATCATGATTTGAGGGACACAGTATTAGCTGCCCTCACCACACCTTATTGAACTGATGTATTTTTGAGGGAAGAATAAATTATACTCTACCCTATACGACCAGAGTGAATGACACCAAAATATAAATACATGACTTAAATTTATGGTCAGAACAGTGTTTGTTGGATTTCTGTCTAATTCCAAAATTAATTCAGCCCATGAAATTTGCAAGATACAGAGAAATGTTGAAGGAATTAAAGATTGCTCGTGATGATCTCCTTTAGTCGTAACTTTTTTTTTAACATTTTGAAGGCATTTTGTGCTTATCTTGTATAGCAGTTTAGATGATATTAGAAACTACAGCAAAGTCCTTTATGCCAGGGCCCCATACTTGATCCTCAGTTTCCAATTAAAATTGTGTTCTTTGATATTTGTAAAACCTAGATTCAGGAGTTCACTTGATTCTGTCAAGGAACTAATCTCTCCCTTAGAAAATCAGCCTATTTTCTTCACTTGGGTTCCACAAAAACTGTTCTATATTTGTGTGTTACTTCTAAATTTCTCGTTATTCTAGTTTCTTTGTGCTAGTTAACTCACACATTCTCTAAAATAATTTACTTATATCTTAGTTTCTCACATCATCTCTCTTCTCTACTTTCCCATGAGCAAATGCATACATGCAGTTCACACACACACACATACACATACACACACACACCTCATGAACAATCATATCACTCATGCACACCCATAAAGTAAAACTGTTTCCCAGACATATGACTTTTTCCTTGTGGACTCAGCTGTGAATATAAAGCTTGCAAGAGGTGCAAGATAAATGCCTCAGCAGGTAAGAGGAGGGCCTGGGTTCAATCCTCAGCACTCATGTAAAACCTTGGCGTGATCACACACCCATGTAACTCCAGTCCTGCGGGAAGTGGACACAGGAGAGTCTCAGGAGAGCTAGTCTGACCGAAATTGGCAGCTCAGGTTTGGTGAGAGCTGAAACAAATGAGAGCGATACAGGAGGGCACCCTACACCCTCCTCTGGTCATCACGTGCTTATTCATACACACACAGGTGCACACGTCACATGCATCACACCACATACCACATACGACACCGCCCCTCACATACACACAATACACATACCACCTACACATACATGCACACCACCCCAAAGAAATAACCTTAAACCATTTAGAAACCCTTCATCTGAGTAGCAGAGCTAAAAGAAAATAAAGATGATCTTACTTCTAATGGACATATGTGCCATTTTCAAGCTGATCCTCATATTGGCATCTCATTGAGTTCTGTAGAAAATTAAATTCTGCCATGAAAACGATTCTTTTTCAAAGAATCAGTTACTTACAATCTACCTAGATTACATAAGTCTTTCTAAACATTCTCTATTGCCTTCAAGTAAGCAAACAAAGTTAGCAAGTCCTCCATATTTATAATTCATATGTTAATAAACTACAATCCTTATTTGTCCAGGCAATCCTCACTCAGCCCATTTTCATCATATATCGTGATTTGTAAATAAATAATGAGCATACTTTTTGCCCTCAATTTCACACTCTTACCCTCCATATTGGTTGCGTTTATCCTTAGATACTTTACAATTAAGCTGGACTTGGTGGTGCACACCTTTAATCTATCACTCCACCCCAGAGGCTAAGACAGGAGTAGCACCTTGAGCTCAAGGCCAGAATGGGCTATAGAGTGGATAGAACTAAACTCAGCTTCAAACAAAACAATCAACGAAAAAAAAATTAACAATTTTAAAGCTAGTGAGAACAAAAGAACCTTATCTCATTGTGGATTCATACAGTCAAGGCCCCTGTGTAACTAAGGAGCTGAGTTTGCTCTGGACCTGGAATCCAAGGCATAACCAATTCATGTTTGAGCCAGTGTTGTTTTCCAATTTCAGTTAAAAAATAGAGATTCTGGGCTGAGGTCATTGATGTCATTGCCATAAGTCATGTTAACCCAAACATACTATTAAGAGAAAAAAGTTTTATTGTTACAGATTCCAGGAAAAACTATCAACAGACTTATTTTTTAATGAAAGCTAAATAAGAAAATATAAATGAATCAGTGTAAATTTTTCAAACACATTAGTAACAATAAAAATATTTCTTGCAATTTTAAAATGTTTTCCTATTTATGATAGAGTGTTATTACCAGACACCTATGATTCCATTTCACAAAAGAACAAAAAACATTGTATCTTTATTTACGATTGCAGTCACTAATAAGCATAGAGATAAAACTTGAACTCAGGCTATTTGAGTGCAAATTCTATATTCTTTTCACCAATGTGCCCTTAATGATATCTCTCTATGCTAAGGACAACACATTTCCCTTTCTTATATTACTTGTACTGACCAAGTACTCAGAAATAATTGCTATTCTTTTGTGAGGAGAGAGATTGTCATCCTCCAACAGACCAATTTTAAATCTCACTGAAGGTATTAATTTTAATGTCCTATGCTACCAAATCTTTGATTCAAGTTTTGCACAAATAACAAAATTAACTCTGCTCCTTTTTCACTCTGTGCTCAGCATCTGTTAGAGGTGCTAATGAACACGGAGTTGGTCAGAAAGCAGGCAGACATACCAGCAAGTGGAACAGTGAGAGGTTTAGATTAATTCACCAACTTGAAAATTAGCCTCTGAAAAATGAGTATGACATTTAAGATTGTAAAACTAATGTCTGGAAGTGAAAGTAAAGAAAAATTGAAATCAGAATCTTGCTTACTAAAACATTAAAAAGATAAGCTGTCTGTGTATAATGATTAGGTTATAGAATTGGAGATAATTCTCCAATATTTTAAAAATTATCATCTATAAAATTTCTGGAAAATCAATAAAAATAATGTAAGTTGTGATATGTTTTCATAATAGCTTCCTAAACAGTTCAAAGATATTCCAAGAAGACAATAACCAATATGGACAGTCCAAGATGAAGTTCTTAAGCAATATATATATAATATATATTACAAATTATAAATATGTATATTAAAAAGTTGTTATTGTATTTCTTTCTGAAGTTCATGACTGAAAATCTCTCTTGCAAAATGGAGAAATTGGACATGAGATGATAAACGGGTTGAAATGGAGGAGGTCAATTGCAAGTGTTTCTAGTTGTTGAGCAATCTGTCCTAGAAATGGTCCGAAAGAGACTTTGGGCCTGTGTGTTGGATTCAATTCAAGGAGATACTGTCAAAGAATCCCCTCAGTGACAATAACAGGGCAAGAGATAGGAACCAAGGCACTGGGATTCTAGCCTGAGATACTGATGCATTTTTTAGAAGGTTGCTTTTGGACAGAACATTAAAGTAACACATTTAAATTTCCAAACTCAAGTCTCAAGTTTGCAAAAAATAATTCCACGCTCAGAAGAAAGATGATTGAAAAACCAGAGAGAGAATCAGAGGGGAGGAGAAAGAGAGAGAGAGAGAGAGAGAGAGAGAGAGAGAGAGAGAGAGAGAGAGAGAGAGAACAAGACAGCTTTTTGAGGGATCCAATAAAATAAATTAAAGCTAGATCAAGCATAGGCCTCTCCTACCTGGGAAGGAATGGATAGAGCTGAGCATCAGTAGCAATCATTAGTAACAGTAACAACAGGTAGATGGATCCCAACTCTGTCTCCTGGGTTCATCTCTGGGCCTATAGTATGCTGCTATGAATGAAATGAACAGTAGCACTAAAAACCATGGCAGAAAAGTGTCAATGATTCCCAAATAGAGGACACAAGTTTCTCAAAGCCCTGGGAAGGTTAAGTTCCTTCAGGCTTGGGGAAATGGGAATTTCTATCAGTCCAACAGGTTAGACTCAGAGCAAAAAATCTAAGGTCAAGACTTTAAATAACACACAAGCCTCGCTGACTCTGTTCCTCAAAGCTGTTGAGAATGTTGATGAACTCAATGATGACGTTTTTAGGAGAGAGGAGAGGAATGGGAAGATTAAGCAAGTCCAGGAAGCAGCAAGCTGCCACAGACATGGACGGCTCCTTTTATACTGACAATGATCACTTGGCCTCCAAGACACAAGGCCTATGCACACTGTGAAGACAATTCAGTTGTCACCAGCACTTTTAAGAAATGTAGATACAAGTTCCTAACAATGTATTTATCAAAGGTTTGAACTTTTCCATCTATTTAATATTTATTTTTGCTATTTATTTTTCTTATGCACTTATTCTTGGCTACCATCTTGTCATTGAAGGTAACTGACATCTTCTTCCCAGGAAAATAGACTTAACTTTTCATGAGGCAGATCTTGGCATAGAATTTACTCAGTACATGAATATATTTTGACATATTTTATATTTTTCGGCATTTGTTCTTTAAATTCTCAACACATTGTTGCACAGACAGGAAGAAAACGGGCATATTTAACTTAAAACGCTCCCATGTGTGTTTTTTCTCAGTGCATCACATAGAATCTAAGGTTTTGAAGTATGTGGCGCTAGAAAAACAGTATTTACTAATTATGATAAAAATTTAATGAATATGTCCACATTTTGATAGTTTACAAACACTAAAATACCTTTCCTGGTTAAACACTACACTAAGAAGACCTTATACAGTAACAAAACCTTTAAACTTAACCACTAGCTTTATAATTGCTTATGAACTTCTAAAACTGGACAAATTCAGGTGAGGTTTTCCATCTCATTTAAGCTAAGAAAGAATAAAGTCTACAGAAATATAATGAGTAGGAATAAATGTCATTCAAAAATTGCAGGTTTTTCTGCCTCCTTCATGCTTTGGGAGAATCACTGTAAAAATGTCAATTATATTAGGCCTTTATAAAATTAACCTTAGGAAGCAAAGTTTTAAGATTAAGTTCTTTCTTATATATAAAATAACATTACTTTTTACAATGGTTTTACTAAAAAAAAAGAAAAAAAAGATAAGAAACTAAAAAATAAATACTGTAGCAGTTACCTTCTCATTCCTGGGAACAAACATCTGGCCAGAAGCACTTTGTGGAAGGAAAGGATTTATGTTTGGCTTTCAGTTTTGAGAGGAAGTTTTGTCATGACAGCAAAAGTATGGCACAAAAAGACATCCAGTTGATCATCACATCTCCAGAGCAGCAGAAGGAATTAAAATAGTGCTCCAGTAACACACCTCCTTCATCAAGGCTCTACCTCTCAAAGGCATGGCAGGCAACTTTCCCAAATTGACCCCAGCTAGAGACCAAATATTCAAAACACATGAGCCTATGGGCAACACTTCATTCAAACTACCACAAATTATTAAGTAATAAATTTTGTATGTATAGATTATATAAATTTAGATTTTTGAGTCTACAGATTTATCCTATTATTTACGTATAAAGATTATAGTAAGCTTAATCTGTAATTGTATTAACAAACTGCCCATTTCAAAATTAACATGCTTGTCTGAATTGAGCCTTGTTTTCATGCCATGTCTTTCCCTACACTCTAGCTCCTTGGATTAAACTCCAGGGACTTGGATATGCTAGGCAACTGCTGTACCACTGAGCTACATGTACCATAGTTTTATAGTTTCTTTTAATAGGTTAGGAAAGTTAAAGTTTCTTGCAAAATAAGTTCAAAATGCCAAAATTTCAATAATCAATGTAAATGTGATTAATGCAATCATATTATACCCATGTCAACTTTGTAAATACTGATCACATATATAGTTATAAATAATCTACATAGATAAACTCATTGACATTAAAAACATTACCTGTGTATTTTATCAAAGATTACTGGCCTATGATCACATTTTTATTGATATTGCAGACACCATCCACTAAAAATTCCTTTCCAGGATAAAGCATACTGTGTTCAAATGTAAATTAATGGTCCATGAACACACAGCTTTGTAACAGCCTTGAACATCATGAAAATTTATGTAATAACTCATTTAATGCCAATGAGTTTTTCTGTCAACCTGTAGATGAAGGGGTAGCTCAGTTTGTAATGTGCCCTGTCTTATATGCAATGA
Source organism: Zapus hudsonius (assembly GCA_004024765.1). Classification (NCBI taxonomy): domain Eukaryota; kingdom Metazoa; phylum Chordata; class Mammalia; order Rodentia; family Dipodidae; genus Zapus; species Zapus hudsonius. The sequence continues at coordinate 5,716 of PVHP010018321.1, read as the reverse complement.
GAATCTGAGTTCAAGCTTCAGAATGCATGTTAAAACATGCACCGCTGGGCATGGTGGTACACACTTATTATACCCAGGCTGAAGAAGTGGAGACAAGCCGATGCTTGGAGCTCTCCGACTAGCCAGTCTAATCAAATAAGGCAAGTTCCAAGCCAGTGAGAAACCCTGACTCAAAACAAAAATAAGTTACTAGAGAGTGAGGAGTGATATCTGATGTCCACTGGCCTCCACACATACACACGCACATGCACCTACACAACAGGCATAAACACACATGCGTACACACACACACACACACACACACACACACACACACACACACACACACACACCAGAAGTTCATCAGAACTTGGTGTGGTTTGAGTAGCCATGAAACTTTAATAATGAATTACTTATTTAAAAGACTACAATAAAAAAGACTATTATGTGATCTACATTGAATGAGGTTTGCTTACATCATTCCTGAGCTCAATCAAGTTAACATTTATTTACGTGTGAAGAGCTTTTGAATTATTAACTAAAGTTTCACTGTTCAGAATCTGGAGAAAATAATATATTCCTAGCTTCAGTGTTCCTTTAGTTTCATTGTGAACCGATTACAAAAGCATACATAAAGCAGAAGTAGGTGAGAAGTTACAAGAAAACATTCTTAGGGAAAGACAGCAAGGATGCCAGATGTGTTGCTAAGTACATGAGAGGGACTCACTCTGTTGTCTGCCGACTACCTGCCAGATAGACATCCTGAAGAGACAGTGTGCTTTTCCCCCTTCAGATTTCCAATACCAGTGACCTTGATCTGGAGACACAGAATGGGTGGAGAATCACAACTCAGCTTCTTTGAGCTCTAATTCATCATAGGCTCTCATAGACGTTGACTAACATTGTCCCTATGTCTAAGAAGTAGTGACTAATAAAAAATAAATTGCTGTCTTCAGTCATTACATCTTTTTATTCAATAGGACTCTAAGATAGAACTACTTATATGTGAAGGAATTTTTTAATATTTTGACCTTAACATAGAACCCATTCTAGTACTCAGGAGATTGAGGCAGGGGCATTGCGAGGTTGAGATCACTGTAGGCTATACAGCAAGACTCTGTCTCTAAAAATAAGCAAACTAGCAAACACTTCAAACATTCCCCAGAGTTGAGGAAAGACTCTGGTCCTCCATTTTAGGCCTCCCTCTCTCCTTTGAGTTCCTGTGGAAGAGCATTGCAGGGCAGCACTGATTATACCTGCACTCCTCCAACTGCATGGACAATGTTAATTCATTACTTAATTCACTTCCAAGCCTCAGGTCACAGCAATAGCTGGAGTCTACAAGCTCCACATCCCGCTATTATGACTTCACCTACGGCAACGTGAAATGTGCATAATAGATCCCTTATAAAAATGATTGAGCTTGTTTCAAAATAGCTTAGTCATTATTGGAGCCATTAATAAAACTCATTAAAATGGCTATTGTAAGTCTATCTAGAAGGTTCCACTATAATTCAATTTTAATTAACTTGATCATTATTTCTAACAATGCTAATAAACAAGTTACAGCTCAACCTTTTTCTAACCTTGGCTCTTTTAGCACAGAATTTCAAGCTTTAAACCTTTTATTTTCTTTTTTAAATTGCTAGCTTGATACCGAACAAATTACATTATTAAAATCCAGTCATCCCTGTTTTCACTGACTCGCCTTTTGTTATCAATCATCAATAATTTTATGTTCCAAGAAGATCATTGGCTTCTTATCATGGCAGCCCACTCAGGTTTGAACAATGCCTAAAACAATGTTTGCATATTATGAGCACAGCCGTTCAAATGTTCTGTAATCCACTCACGGACAGCAGATATTTGAGATCCTTTGGAGATAATGAGGCTGTTCAAAGCAGAAGTACTCAGAGCACAATACAATCTGAATATTATAATGAATATTATAAGACTTGGAAACTGCGCAGACCAGGATCTTCATAGGTGTGTTTCACACAATGGCTTAAAGGGTGTTACCAAGAAGAGGCTATTATAAAATGCCACAAAAATGTCATCAGTTCAGAATGAGCTTCTAGAAATTCCTCCTGACAAAATGACCTTTGAATTCTAAAAGAAGTATGGATTAATCCTGAGGATATGTCTTTCATCCATCATTTTTGTTGGTTTTGGGAACCAGTTTCTTGGGGAGTGTTGACTTTATATACACATAAGCACATGTGATCATGCCCCACATGACAATATTTTCACCGAAAATCTTAGGTGCTCATATACAAGGTCCACACATACCATATAGTCATATAGGTTTATTTAATATAATGCCATATAGTTTTATATGCACATTTTGATGTTCACACAATAAGAACGGGATCTAACTGCAAATTTCTCAAAATACATCCATCACTATTGCTAAGGATGCATGTTTATATACACCCACATACACATATGTGTATGTATATGACTCCCCCTCTCTTGTCTCTGTCGATTCTAATAATGGATGCAGTCTTTCTTGGTCCTTATTATTCCTACCAAAGACACTGTTCAATCTTGTGTTCCATTCGTCAGATAAGTGTGTCTTCAGCAACTGGGAGTTGTTAGCGTTATACCACTCAAGACATTTTAACATAAAATTTATATTTGCATGTGAAATGAGAATCTCAGGATCTGACATAGGGGCTCATCATTTCTGCCATTAGACCTAAGACATCTTCAATAATGCCCCACAGAAAACATCTACTTCATTCATTCATGAAATGCTCTCAAGACTTGACCTTTGAGAGCTCCCACTGTGTAACATTACAGAATGAAAACTGCATTCATCATACAAAGACCAGGGTATCAACATAGTCAACACGGATACTTTTTAAAAATGCTAAAAAAAAATAGATTTTTAAAGCAAAAGACACAAAGTGTCTTTGGTAGGCTTAGAAACTCAATCAGGGATCCATTCTCTCCAGTTCAGAAAGCAAAACAATCCTCAACCCTCTAGGTAACTCCTAAATATAAAAGACTCACACACAACTTTCTTATTTAAATGGCTGTCTAAACAAATCACTGAATCCTATCCCTGGATCTCATCTACTTCCATTCTTTATTTTTCTCTCTGCCATTCATCCCTATTTTACACATCATTCCAAAGATAATGCAAGGGTTTAACAGAGAGAGGGGGAAATTGCTGAGTGTACAGAAGAAAATGGATGACAGTTGATTCTCACATAAATGGGTCCTATTTCATCTTTTCCTATCAGTGCCTCTCTCAGAGTCCTGTCTTCACACCAGAATAGCATCTTAGACTTTCAGGACAGGATACTCAGGATGGTTTTCTTAGAAAAATTGGCTCTAATTCTCATGGACAAGCTTCATGGCAGTCTGTTATGTGCCCACATCGTGGTATGAATGATGGGGAAGGATGTAACTCCCAACCCAAGAGTGTAATTTCAGAACAGTCACTCATTTAAGACTACACCACAAATTTTTCCCTGAGACAAAACAGTGACAGGATGAGATTTAGGCCTGAAAAAGTGGGTTTCCCTTGGCTATTTCTCATGATTTCTTTTTTAAAAAATAACAAAAATATCCACTAATTTCAGTGATGGAAGACAAAGGCCAAAGCCACAGAGATTGTATTTTGTCACAGTCCGCAAGGGAGAAGATAAATCCTTGCTGGGGGACAGGAGGGAGTGTCTTCTCATGGTTATAAGCTGAAAGAAACTTTTGAGAGCCAGCAGGAAACAGGTTTTCAGAAAGCCTGGGAGGAAGCAGTATTCCTGTAGTTTACATTGTCCTATGTGTTCCATGTCCCCTCAGCCTGGCTCTTTATAGTATGTGATTAGGGTGACAAGACAGAAGCCATCCACCCAGGTCACACACAGCAAGTACATTCCTGATAACTGATTGACATTGTAAATATCATTTTTCCTATCACTACTATCACAAGGTAAACCTATCCCAGAACACTTCTAAGTGATGGAATGATATGTGATATCACCCGTGAAATGTTAGTCAATATATTTTATTATTAATTTTCCTCTTTCCTCTGTGCCTTTAATGAAGATTTCAACTCATGATAGAGTTGGTTCAGGGAAAATAATAAAAGAACCACCAAAAATCTAGGTTCAGAAACCTGTGGCTCAGGGTACTAGACAGATTAAGATATGTAACCATGGGATTCAAGGACAATGGGTGTGATTCAGAGACCACATCTCACTCTGTTCTAGATGAATTCCATAATGAAGAATAAGAGCACACAAAGACGTGCTGAGAGAGAAGAGAGACAGAGGTGCCATAGAGCACAATAATTCCCCATAAAATCCACATCACAATTCTGATGAAACACCATAAATAATAGCAAGACACTACATTTTATAAGGCCAGTCTTGGAGAGGACGCAGACATTGCAAACAGACCATTCTGACATTCAATAACAACTTGATCTCTGTACTTGTGAGGGAATGTAGACCAAGGACTAGAGCTTTAAGCCAGAAGCAGTCTGTGTGAACAATTAAGACAGGCAGCACGTGAGCCCAAATCCTAGTAGGCAAACATCCAGGAACAGATGGAGGCGAAAGGCTCAAAGTCCATGCAAACAGTAAGTACTGAAGAGATCCTTACACATTGAGTTAGCAGCCAGATACCTGTGGCACAAGGGCCAAAACCAGTCAACTACCAAGGGGTATGTGGCGTTATATGAATAAGAAATAAGTAAGGCAGGGTGGATGCCTCGCTATGACCATAGGGAGGGGACAGTTTCTCTCTGCTGTGGTTTGCTTCTGAAGTGTCCCTTAAAGGCTCATGTGTTGAAATCAAGTCCCAGCTCAGTGCTCAGAGGTTGGGCTTTGGGGAGATATCTGGATCATGACGGCTCTGACCATATCAGTAGATCTAATCCATAATAAATTCCTAGTTTGATGGCTTTATTGAGACAGAAACTTTAGACAGTGGACAGCAGGAGGAGCAGTTTACTAAGAATGTGACCTAGAAAGGTATTTATTTCCTGTCCCAAGCCTTTGCCTTGTGGTCTCTGCTTCCTGGCCACTGTGAGGTAAGCAATTTTTCTCCACCACATATTCTTAACCATGATGTTTTTCCTCACCACAGGCTTAGAAATAAGAGCCACAAAACCATGAGTGAAATCTCCAAAATTGTAAACCTAGATAATTTTTTGTTTTTTTTTTTTAGTTGATTTTCTCAGGTATTTTGTCACAGCAGCAGAAAAATAACAGCTCAGTGAGGGAAGGAACCAGTGGCCGGGACCTGGGGCTGTCAGATGCTCAATTGTTCACAGACTTAGACATTCTCCCCTACTACTCACGGCCCCTCTTACCAGTTGACGCCCACTACTTACTCTTTAGGTTACAGTATGCTCGTGAGAATTTTATGTTTTTGAACCTAATTTGGTTTGGCCTCATGTTTGAGCCATTTCCCTCCCCCCTTCCCTTACCCCTCATTCATAACCTCTCAGTTCTTTCTACTAGTCTGCATAAAGAAAACGGTTATCCTGGTTAAGGACCCCATATGAGGGAGAGTATGCGGCGTTCAATTCTCTGTTCTTTTGAGTGTTCGCTTAGTAAGATCTGCTCGAAGTCAGACCATTTTTCCCTAAATTTTGATGTGTCATTTTTCCTTTCAGCTGAGTATAATTCCATCATGTAAATATACCACAGTTTCCTTGTCCATTCCTCCATGGATGGGCATTTGGGTTGATTCCAATTCTTGGCTATTATGAATTGAGCTGCTA